>PVIC010022415.1:0-27721 GCA_004025085.1 Thryonomys swinderianus | reverse complement strand
TTTTTTTTTTTTTTTGAGACAGGGTCTCGCTTTGTAGTTCAGGCTGGCTCTGAGCTCACTATGTAGCCCAGGCAAGCCTCGAACTCAGCAATCCTCCTGTCTCTGCCTCCCGAGTGCTGGGATTACAGGCGTGAGCCACCACGCCCAGCACTGTGGCATGTGGTATGTGGTATTGATTGCTGGTGGGCGTGAGTCTCCATGCCCAGCATTATATGTGGTTACCGGGGATCAAACTCAGAACCTTGCGCTTGCGAGGCAGGCGCCAGAACCACTGAGCTAACCCTCCGGCCCTGGAAATTTTTTTTTTAACATAATGGACAACAATTTAGTCTGCATCTCTAGTTATATTGCAAGAAATTACCTTCACATAAGCCGGTGTTTATGCCTGAGCATTATAAGGGAGCCTTTCCAAAGGACCTTAAATTTTCATACAAATTGAAGGGAAGCTAATGAAACAGAAACCAATGTTAACAAAATCAGAGGCCAAAAAGTAATATATTTAATGAGCGGCTAAACATTTTATTTCATTTGGTTGCTGGGGACTGAACCCAAATTCAGTACGTTTTCCCTAAGCTATACCCTCAGCCCTGACATAAACTTATAAACCAAACTTATCAGTTAATCACAATGCTGGAGAATTTACAGAGAAGCTGGGCTTAATCCCCACCCCCAAAGGTTAGGGTAGTAGCTTTAACTCTGTTGTTTTTTTTTTGCCTTCAGTGCTCAGTACATTCTTAGAAAGAATGACCACTGTTTAGGCTGTTTTTCTTGATTCAGTCATCTGGTAAAAATTCAGCTGAACATGATATGTCACATACCATTCTAGGCAGCATACACACAGCAGTGAATAAATAAAGCTTACATTAGTATTAATAAGCCAACTTAAAAACTATAAATGAAAACAATTGAGCTACTATAAAAATCAGTACCAACAAAGTGAAGCACTGTGTTAAAATACAAGAATTCTCCCAATGTCTTAACAGCAGTTACTTACAAGTTTAAATTAGCCAAATAATCCACTATATTAAAAATTTATTCTTTTTTTTGAGACAGAGTCTCACTTTGTAGTTCAGGCTGGCCCTGAACTCACTCATATAGCCTAGGCAAGCTTTCAACTCTGCAATCCTCCTGCCTCTGCCTCCCAAGTGCTGGGATTACAGGGTTGAGCCACCAAGACCAGCATTTGTGGTATGTGGTACTGATTGTCAGTGGGCATGGCCACCATTCCCGGTATTGTTGTATGTGGTTACCGGGGATCGAACCAGGGACCTTATGCTTGCTAGGCAGGTGCTGGAACCACTGACCTAAATCTCCAGCCCCCAAGAATTTATTTTTATGAAAACTACTGTTTATTATAAAATATATATAAAAGAATTACATATTGCCCGCTAAAACAAAAAAAAGTGAGAACTGATATTAGCATTTGTGCAAAAGAAAAAAGAGACATATTTCTTGTTCTAAATCAAAGAAGTAACAATTACAAAAGAAACAAAATTTGAGCTCTGTATGATGGCAGAAGCTAAAGAAACCAGGTTTGCTAAAGTAGTAGTGATGGGTACAGAGATGTATTCCAATGTAGTATACCAATTACTGCATTTTTAATTAATAATCTAAAGAGTTGCTTATTTTTCATAAAATTTTCAATGAAATAAAAATACTTATGAGCATATAAAAAAACTAAATCTGTTTTCTCTATTTGTGTTGAGTTCAAAATGAGTCATTTATTATATTAAATAGCAGCTGTTCTATTAAGTCATGTATTTAAAATAGATTATATTTCTGGAAAGGAGGGAAAAGGAAAAAAGAAAGAATGGGCTTTTTTTAAACCAGCAATCAAACTCAGGACCCTGTATTTGCCCAGTAGGTGCAGGGCCACTAAGCTACATCCCCAGCCCAAGAATGGACATTTTTTTTTTTTTTTAGTTTTTTGAGGCAGGGTCTCTCTTTGTAGTTCAGGCTGGCCCTGAACTCACAAGAGTGGGATATTTAAAAATTACAGTGTGACACAATTAAAGCGAAAAGTGCCCGGTATTTTACATACACTGAGTAACTTGAAATCATGGGATATGATTCAGTGAACACCTGTGCCCACAATATTGAACTTGGGAAATGATTAAGACATGTAATTTCCTGTGCAAGTACAAGTAACTATAAAATACAAGAGGCCGCCGGGCGTGGTGGCTCCCGCCTGTCATCCCAGCACTCGGGAGGCAGAGACAGGACGATTGCTGAGTTTGAGGCTTGCCTGGGCTACGTAGTGAGCTCAGGGACAGCCTGAATCACAAAGCGAGACCCTGACTCAAAAAAAAAAAGTACAAGAGGCCAATGTATAAAATACGAGGCAGACTATGATGATTCCTGTCACAAGTCTAAAGTGTCACCCAAATAATGGACTGCACTCATCTGTATTAGTCTAAGTCCTTTAGGCATTGGTATTTTGCTTCATAACAAACTTATGAGCATCAGGAAAGTGAGCAAACTTGCTTATGACCACAAAGTACTAAATAGGAGGCCATATAGAGCACACCCCGCCCTGCTGCCTTCCAATAAAGGAAAGAGAAGGAGGACTCTCTCAGGCTTTTAAAGGAGGATTAGGACTCAATGAACACGATTCCAAACAACAAAATTAGACCACAGGCAATATAGCTCCAGGCAGCAGAAACAATCTGATAAAAGCCAATGAAGTAAGAAAGTGCAATGCATGACCAGGGAATGGCAAAATGGCACTGAGCTGGCACAGCTACCTCACAGGATGCAGGGAAGGGGGGAGATATACCCAGGAGGCGGGGCATCCTCAGAGAGGAGGCACAGGCTGTGGAGTCAAAACGTTCCTGGTCTGAATCCTGGATCTACACATTACTACAGTGACCCAGGCAGATTATTTAATCTCACTGAGCCTTGGTTTCCTCAACTACAAACAGCTATTTCTCAGGGTTGCTCGGACCACTAAAACATCAACTGTGGGCAAGGATTTAGCTCCGTGGTTCCGGTAACCACAACCAACAATGCTGGGTGTGGTGGCTCATGCCTGTAATCCCAGTATTTGGGAGCCAGAGGCAGGAGGACTGCTGAGTTCCAGGCTTGCCTGGGCTACATGGTGAGTTCAGGGCCAGCCTGAACTACAAAGCAAGACCCTGTCTCAAAAAGAAAAAAGAAAAAGAAAACAAAAACAACCCATCAGCTGCTCCTGCTCGGCATGTGGAGTAAGAGGCAGGGAATCTATGCTGGAGGTGGCAGCATAGGCAAAGCATAGCTAGTCTGAAAATCCAGTCCAAAAGGCTTCAAAATCTGAATCTTACAGGGCACTGCTATCACAGGACAAGTAGAAAACCCTATACCTGTCCTCAGGGACAGGTTACAGTCAAAATGTAGGCACAATGAACATATGTAAAATTACCTTCAGGCTACATGTATAAGGTATGTAGGAAACAAAAATTCACGTTGCGACCTGGGTCCCATCCCCAAGAAAGCTTATGATGTGTATGCAAATATTCCCAAATCTCTCCCCCTCCCCAAAACTGAGACCCAAAAGACTTTCGGTCTCAAGCATTTCAGATAAGGGATATTCAACAGTAGCATCTAATTCAGAGATTAGCTCATCAAGTCTTTTAACATTTCAAGTACAAGAAATCCCTCCTTTGTTTTGACAACTTTGTTCAAACACACAATATCAATGCAGGGGCATTATTCACAATGAAATCATCAACTTCCTTGAACTCCTGTCAACTATGCTTATTATGACCTCTGTATCCTCACATAGCCAACATTTTTCTGGTGTTTTTCAGCCATTCCTTGTTTTCCTCCTTTTTTTTTTTTTCTTGTCATATCTCTATACAGATTGTATTCTGTACTTTTAAATCCATAAAGCTTTTTTGAAATAACTAACGCAAAAGATTCACACTGGGTAAGGCCACAGCCAACTTCCAAGTTATTAGAGATGTCCTGTTGAGTTGCTGAAGTTCTTTGTCTATAAGTTGTTCTAGCTTTTACTTTTTTTTGTTTGTTTGTTTTTGGAGACAGGGTCTTGCTTTGTAGTTCAGGCTGGCCCTGAGCTCACTATGGTGCCCAGGCAAGCCGCCACGAACTCAGCAATCCTCCTGTCTCTGCCTCCCCAGTGCTGGGATTACAAGCGTGAGCCACCACGCCCAGCATTATATGTGGTAATCGGGGATTGAACTCAGGTCTTTGCGCTTGCAAGGCAGGCGCTGGAACCACTGAGCTAACCCTCTGGTCCCGCTTTTACTTTTTTGTACAGAAAGAAATAGGGCAGGTGACAAATGACTCACGATGCACTTTCGTCCACCCTGCTCACCCAGATTCATCTATATCCGTTCATCTTCAGATCCACCTATCTTGCGGTCCCTTGGTACCAGCAAAGTCCAACCAAACATCTGTCCCACTGTTTCGATGAAGGGACTCCTGGAATTGTCCCTTAGAGAGAATGGCCTCCTCCTGTGAGGGGCACCTTCCTCTGCAGGCACCTTCATTCCTTGGGATGCTGCATTTGACAACTCTTCCAAATCCTGTTATGGTCTGAGGTTCTAAGAGTATCTTAATTTTGTTAGAGATAAGAGTATCTGGCCAGGCATGGTCGTCCATCAGCCACTCCAGAGGCTAAGGCACAAGAATTAGAACATGTTTGAGTTAGAAGAGCACTGTTTGTCTTTGAGCTGGGGATGCAGATATATCATTAACTTCTCAGGAACACAAAAGCCATTTGTTTGTATCGGTACCTTCTCAAGAATGATTTTGCAGGGATTTTTAGAGGGATGTTAAAAACAAGTTAAAACTACATTGTAGCCCTATAAATCATTTAATATACATAGACTGATGAACCAATGAACAAACTTCCAACATTGCTGTTAGTTGTTAGATAAAAGCATTAAAATTTGAAAATGAAAAAGTTCTCACCTGGATCTGATTCCGAAGCTGCTCTGCTTCCTGCCTCAACTGTTCCAGTTCACTCATCCTTCCGATGTACGTAATTCAGGGACGACCACAGGCAAGTGACTATTAGAGAGGAGGGACAGAGATTTAATGTACCATCTACATCTTAAATGCAGACCCCTAACGTTTTAATTCTGAAATGCAAATGAACTAGTCAAATGTTACTGGAACTTAACATTGGTTAGAAACACAGATCTAGATTATTCAGAGAAGGGTGTTTTGGAGGAACATCGGCAGACGTTGTCAATACCAAAAATCAAGCTGTTATGTCAAAAGCCCTGCAAAATGGAGCCAGAAGCCATGACAGAGGAGCACCCCAAAAGAACCATCTCAGGAATACTCAAAGCCACAGTATACTTGAGCCATGTGTAATGGCAACCTGCCCAAGAAACAGCTGTCTCATCCAATGAGCTAAATGCTACTCCTGCAACATGCCCCAATAATCAACGGTTTTTATTTCAAAACAACCTACATAGAGGTGTCTCTTTTTCTTTTAAAAGTTTCCCTTGCCCCAACCTTCTCTGATGTACCTATGGTCCCCAAAGCATATATATATTTACCATTCTAGAGCAAAGCAACCCCTTGTTTTAGACTTGGTTTTTGTCTTTCATCTTCGGTTTTCAGCGAGCACATGGAACTAAAATCAAATTGAGTATTTAAGATGGATTATAGTAATTAGAACTATATAGGAGTCCAGCAAGAATTTTTTTTTTTTGAGACAGGGTCTTGCTTTATTATTTATACTTCAAACTGGCCCTGAGCTCACTATGTAACCCAGGCAAGCCTCAAACTCAGCAGACCTCCTGTCTCTGCCTCTCGTGTGCTGGGATTACAGGCATGAGCCACCACGCCCGACCCTTCTCTGTATTTTTGAGTCCTTCACTCCACTCATTTCTTAAATATTTACTTATGTTTCCCAAGGTTCTATTTCAATCAGCCAGTTAAAACTCCCTCCTGGGAAGTGAGCTCAGGGCCAGCCTGAACTGCAAAGCGAGACCTTGTCTCAAAAAGCAAAAAAAAAAAAAACAACTCCCTCCTGGGAAAAGAAAGTTAAAAAGGAATCATATGTATGTGTGAAAGTGTGTATCTTTATCTTTCTTAAAAAAAAATCAAAAGGGTACAATGTAATAGAGGACTTCTGTGAGTTCTGCTGTGGGTCAGATTAGAGCTACTTACAACAAATCTTTGAAGTAGGACTGAAACTGCTAAAGCAATTTAAACTAATAATTTAATAGAAATTATGATAAACAGTGTTTTTATTTTCAATCACAGTAACTTCTTCACTAAGCTCTTTCGCAATATCTTTGATTCAGTTAAAACATGTTAAATAACTCTACCATATAGTGAAAGCATTGTTAAATAGAACAGAAAGCAAAATATCAGTTATCTTGTAAAAGTTCAGCTGTACCAATTACAAATATCAAAAGACACCATTGAGCCATTGTACCAAAGCCAATTTGTTAAATAAAATGGAAAAAAATACAGTTGCATAATTCAAATGGCCTTCTCACTCCACATCCTAAAATGTCCACAGAATTTTTGCTAAAGCAAGGCATTATGCAGTCTGTACAATTATACTGCTACACTAGTAAGCAGCTATTTTAATCTACACAACACAAGGGAATATAAATCCTTCTTAGCTACTAATAATTTTCATACTGATCATGAAAGCTCATACATGACATACAAGAGCATTTTAAACTATACTTGAAATAAGCATAAACTATGTTTATCTCCAAAAAGTTTTCATTAAAAAAGATAAATCTATTATCACAATTAAACTTCTAATACTCTATATACTTTTCTCTTTGCTATCCAGTTTATGACCCTTATTCTTTTTTTTTAACTGAATTCTTTATTGGTACAATTTATATACAGTTCACAGTCACACTCAACATTGGGGAATTTGTACCAGTATAAGACAGAAGTTAATTCTCATTTTTACCCATACCCCTACCCACCCACCTTAGTCTTCATAAATAGTTTTTGGAAACCATAATGAATCTAGGTGTGGTGAGCACACCTGTAATTCCAGCACTCAGGAAACAGGCAGAGAATTGCAAATCTGAACCTAGCTTATGCTACACAGTAAAACTGTCTCAAAACAAACAACAAAGAAATCAGGAAAGCAATGTATCAGGGAAGGCATTGAAAGTTTTAATTATCATTCTCACCAAAGAATTTAAAAATGCATGCTACCTAGCCCAGGTAACTTCACATACACGTATCCTGACAAGTATTTCTTTCTCAAGAAGTTAGTCAGAAAACCTAGACCCACATGCAGCAAATGAACAGGAGAGGAAAAGAGACGGTGGTGGTGCAGAAATCACAGCAGATGGCATTATTTTGAATTTTGTTTTATTTTGCAATCACATTATTATCTTGAGAATTTTTAAGCTCCCCCAAAGTAAAACAACTTGTTAGTTGAAAGAAGTCTGTCTTGTGTTCCAGGAAATAAAGAAGGCATTACTGTCTAGTTTGTTTCCCTTCACCTAGCTGTTGTGTTCTGCCACAGTTCATCCCCTCGCCCAACATTTACTGAACATGTCAGGAACTGCTGTTATACACACGAATGCAATTGAGACCCAGGTCTCAAGGAATTTACAGTTTTAAAGAGGAAGATAAACATAAATACCTACACAAATCCATCCATAATCTATTACCCTAAACTCTAGGACCAGACGTGTTTTAGAATTTCAAAGCTTTCTTTCTTTCTTTTTTTTTTTGAGACAGGGTCTTGCTTTGTAGTTCAGGCTGGCCCTGAGCTCACTACGTAGCCTAGGCAAGCCTCGAACTCAGCAATACTCCTACCTTTGCCTCCCCAGTGCTGGGATTACAGGTGTGACTGATTGCTGGTGGGTATGAGTCACCACACCCAGCACTGTGGTAGTGGTTACTGGGATAGAACCAGGGACCTTGTGCTTACTAGACAGGCACTGGAACCACTGAGCTAAATCTCTGGCCCAAAGCTTTCAGGTTTTAAAAAAATATACTCACACCAGGCACAGCAATATATACTTGTAGTCCTAGCACTCTTGAGGCTGAGCCAGGAGAATCACTAAGAGTTCAAAGCCAGCCTGGGGCTACACAGAAAGTTCAAGATTAGCCTGAACTACATAATGAGACTCTGTCTCAAAAAACAAAAACAAACAATAAAGATGCTCATTATATATGGTAAAATATGCCCAGATGATTGTGTATCCCGCACAATCAAGAATTCACAATTCTGCAGCACAGTGTAAGGACGCTGACAGTAAGCAGGGACACACAGACTAGAGACAGCTTCAGAGCACTTCAGATCAATCACAAAATGATTCAGCTCACATGAAGGGCAGGAGGACCCTGTATTTTTCAGAGCACTATGGATTTCTAAATTGTGAATAAGAGATCATAGACCTGTGGTGCATACGAAGACCTGGCACTAAAGCAGGATGGAGGGTAAATGTCAAAGACACCCTTGGTGAGCTAATCGTGAGCTGGCATCCACTGCGGGCTCATGTGTACGCTCCCTTCAGGGCTCTCTGCAGTAACTCTGCAGCTTTCACATCAATCTCGTTCTGCTAAGCATATACTACAGACCCCTGGCCGGATAACTGCACCTGCCTTAACATTAAAATATAACCTAGTTTTCAGAATTCTAGAATAAAATATCTTACATTATTTCCTTACAAAAGTGGTCACTCTAAGGCTTAACTATTCTAAACATGATGTACACACTCTTACATGCCAGTTATGACAACAAAGCTTTATTCAGCTTACATTGAAATACTGGGTTTTTAATTTCACTTTATCAGATAGTTAAAACCACCACTCATGTCCTAATTCCTAGATAAAGGTGTTTAAATGGGGAACTCATAAAAATTGGGGAAAAACTGAGTTAACATTGCTCAGTGCTGCACAAAGGTATATTAACAACCCTATGTGAGACCCAGAGATTATTTCCTCTTTGAGAATAGTAGTGGAGTCACTTTTTTCAGCTCTAGAGAAACTAACAGAATTGACAGATTCTGAAAACTATGACAAGCTAAACAATAAAGAGGAGAAATACCTAGGCTTCTAAAATCATGACACTTTTGAATACATAAGAATGAATGCCTCAGAATATTCACAAATCAACTGTGACAAAAAATTAAAAGCATAGCCGGGCATGGTGGCTCATGCCCGTAATCCCAGCACTCGGAAGGCAGAGACGGGAGGATTGCTGAGTTCGAGGCTTGCCTGGTCTACATAGTGAGCTCAGAGCCAGCCTGAACTACAAAGCGAGACCCTGTCTCAAAAACAAAAACAAAATTAAAAGCACAAACCAACAGAAAAGCAAGTATGGGACGTGCATAACATGACATACTTGAAGTTATTAAGAGAAAGTTAGAAATCAAAAAGTGACTTGCAAAGATGGCAGCACTGATCATCCCTGAACAAATCCTCTTTTTCAGATACCAGTAGTAAGATAAGCATTCTAGTAGGTCTTTTCCTTGTCTTTAATAGCTATAAAGTAGAAGAACTAATCCCACAGAGTTAAAATTAGGAAAAAATTAAGCTGTATACTGCCTTAAATATTAAAGAGACATTAAGAGAAACAGTATTATTTTAGCAAGTAAATGGCAGCTAAGCATCAGAAAGCACTTCATGTGATCTCCACTTCGAAACACATCAAATAAAAGGTATTTCTCGGCAATTCTAAGAGCGATTCTCCACAATGCATGCTGGGAAAAATGTTATTGAGGAACACATGCAATAAATTTATCGATCATTTCCTTGTTCCTAACTACTGCACCAAGAGAACATCTGTCTCCTGGACCTGTTCCACCAAAAGGACACGAGCAAGAAGGTGCTAGTGAAGCCAAAGATTGAGTGCTGCTGCCAGTACTCAACTAGCAGAGTGCGGTTTCTCGCACTGTAGGTTTAAGGTACGTGATTAAGTCAGTGAAGGCTAATGAAATTATTACCACAGTTCAGAAAAAGAGGCCCCTGAACTAAAAGTGGGGAAGTGTTGAAACATTTTAGGGAAAAGTGTAAGTTTAAGCAGGTATCACTTTTATTTTGCAGTATCAGGGATCAAAATCAGGCCCTTATGGTTCCAAGTTAGGCGCAGTACCACTTGGGCTAAATCCCTAGCCAGGAATCATTTTTAAATGACCAAAATATTCTAGATGTATAAATTCTAGTTTTTCATCTGAAGCCACATGTATCTTTAAATCTATTGCCTATCTTTTCATTCTTTCCAATCATATCATGATTAATATGGAGAGCTACCTAAAATTTAAAAACTCGAATTGGTTTAATTATTTTAAGTACCCAGTTTGCAACCCACCAAGTTCCTCACTGTTACTTTTCTCCTGTGAGCCTTGGTCTGTTCATTTGCTGCTTATTAGTGTCACGTCCACCAGAGGGCAGACAAAAGGTGAAGACGTGAAACACTTCAAATTGCTCAATTACTGGCTTCCAGAAAAGCTTCCGCAGCAGCATCAGAAGACTTTAAACAGTACTAGGCTGTAGGAGTTCCTGGAAACTGTCTTGTCCAATTGAAACAGTTTAAGCTAAGATACGGAAAAACAGCTGGCAAATATTAAGTAATGAATTCATTCATTCAACAAACACCTATGCACAAAAAAAGTCCCAGGCCTGTTCTAGGTTCTAGAGGATCCGTGGCTAACAGAACAAGCCAGTTTCCACTGCTGTGGCAACTTTACTTTTCTATCATCTGTGTAGGAGATACACAGTAAAGCATATACATTACGATTTCAAGTACTAAAGAGTATCTAAGAAGGCTATTTTAAAATAATGTAGGTACAGTTGAATAAAGTGAGGCAATGAGCCATGCCTTAAAAGGAGAAAGGCATTCCAGAACAGTAAATGCAAAGGTCCAGAGGCAGAAATGGGCTTGGCAAGCTGGATCAACAAAAAATGGAGTGGTTGCAGACACGCAAGCAAGGCAGAGAGCTGAAAGATGAGGTCAGGGGGTGGGTAGGGGTCTGATCATGACCACGTGGGCCTCTCATATACTTATGGAGTCTTGTTTGGCTACTGGAGTTCCTATATTCTTTTGACTCACCCTTTCTTTTTCTTTCTTTTTTTTTTTTTTTTTTTGCGACAGGGTCTCGCTTTGTAGTTCAGGCTGGCCCTGAGCTCACTATGTAGCCCAGGCAAGCCTCGAACTCAGCAATCCTCCTGCCTCTGCCTCCCGAGTGCTAGGATTATAGGAGTGAGCCACCGCGCCCAGCACTGTGGTATGTGATATTGATTGCTGGTGGGCATGAATCACCATGCCCAGCATTGTAAGTGGTTGCTGGGGTCGAACTCAGGACCTTGTGCTTCCAAGGCAGGCACCAGAACCACTGAGCTAAATTTCTGGCCCTCTTTCTCTCTTTAAGACATATTTTCTTACTCTGGCACAAAACATTCAAGGCTCATCTTCTATCTTCTCTGCTCTAACTCTAAAGTCAGCCATGCAGATTGGGACAGTAGCTGTGTTTACTTCTACTGGGGAGTCACTGCCCCTCAGCTCTTTCATCAAGCTAGGAAATACACAATGTATGTATGCATACATGCACGTGTTAATTATGACTTCATATTGATGCTACTAATCCCAGAGTTTGTTGCCGTCTTCCATTCCCTGTTTTCATTTCTCTTTACCCACAGTAAAAACTATCCCAACTGAGTGTAGTAGAGCACACCTATAATCCAGCAATTTGAGAAGCTGAGACAGGATAATCTCTGTGACATCAAGACCACCCTTAACTATGTGCCCAGACCTATACCAAAAATAAAAACAAACAAAAAACCTATCCCAGCGTATCAAGTATTCACACATTCAATTCCATAATACACATCCAATAGTCCATAATACACATCCAATAGTTTCAGAATTGCTATACTAGTGTCCCACACAAATAACAGCCCACTCCAGAGTTCAAGCCTTTCCCCAGCTCTTTTATCTTTAGATTAATAAAATATGGTCAAAGTCTTGTGTTAAAAACTTACTTGACCCTTTTTTTGTTTTAATCTTTCTGGAATTTTAGGTTATTAATGAATGTTGGCTCATTTGTTGGTGTTGATTTGCCCTCAGTTTTAGAGTTTTTCGAAAAAGTGGGCCGGAGATTTAGCTTAGTGGTTCAGTCGCCTGCCTCGCAAACGCAAGGTCTTGAGTTTGATCCCAGTAACCACATACAATGCTGGGTGTGGTGACTCACGCCCACTAGGAATCACTACCACACACCAGTGCCCAGCGTGGTGGCTCACGCCTGTAATCCCAGCACTCGGGAGGCAGAGACAGGAGGATTGCTGAGTTCCAGGCTTGCCTGGACTACATAGTGAGCTCAGGGCCAGCCTGAACTACAAAGCCAGACCCTGTCTCAAAAAAAAAAAAAAAAAAAGTAAAATAACAATAAAATTTGGAGATCCCCACTCTCCCAATTTTGTTAATTTTATTTTTGAACACAAAAGATAAATGAGCTTCTAAAATTCAGCATTATACAAAAAAGTACATCATGCCTTCTGTTCTCTTTGTCTTCTCGGCTCCTAGCCACAACCGAGTTAAGTTTACTTGTTTCTGGTTCTGTCTCCTGTGTTTTTGTTCTTTCAAAAAATTAGGCTTCCTCAAGGTGAAGCGGAGGAACAAGGCAGTCACTGAAGAATACTGAATCCAAAAAACCTTTTTCACTGTAACATTCCAAATCACAGCAGTATCTATGCCTCCAGAGAACACACATTAACACAGAGTTACTGTGGAAAGATAAGTCATCATTACCTATTAATCAGTAAAACATATTCTGCTGAGTCAAGAAGCAGCCTTTAAACTTTGAATGAGGCATTTAACCAGGAGGAAAGGTAAGAGGAGGAGGAGTAGTGTGAGTATCTGTACAGGTACATGGACAGAGAGTACCGATCACGCTGAGAAAACAAAGCACATATCTCTACCATGTCTAGGACATTTTAACACAGATGCTAATGAGCAGCTGAAGTACACTCCTCTTGCCTGGGCACTAGGTTGAAATGGCACACTCTTGTGTGAACTGCAGTGACACATCTTGCCTTGAATCCTAGTTGAGTCACTTAACAGCTGTGTGCCTCCTGGCAAGTTACTTCGCATCTCAGGGTCACTGTTTCCTTACCTGTAAAAATGGATAGTCCCCGTTTTCCAAGTGCTTGAGATATAAAAGATCCCCTGGCTTGTGAAAGATATTTAATAGATAATTCCTACAGTAATGTAGATTCAATTAGTCTACAAGATTTAAAAAAAACAACTTATAACACAGCCACTCAGATTTAATAATGGGACTGAGAGAAATCAACCACCTCGAGCAGTATTTGAAAGGTAGAAAAGTCTCCAACAATTTCAATTCTTAATTTTACCGTGCTAAAAATATGTGCTGACAAACTTAAGCACCGGTGAAACAATTCTACAGGTCAACAAAGACCAACATCTCAGATACCTTCTTACATAATGTCTGTGCGTAGAACATAAACGTATCACAAATCACACCATTCAGTCTTATAATCTTATTTGCATATACAAGAATGCCCACAACATTCCATACAATATTTTAAGTTATTTGTTTCAAATACAACTACAAACCAAATTGCAATATGAAAAATCTTTAACGAAACACTGAAATTCACAATAAACTTTCAGACCTCAGGACCAGTGATAAAGCAAAAGCTCTACCCTGGAAACTACGAAAATACGCAATGGCAGACTCCAAGCCTAGCTTTAAATGTGCATTTTCCAACCACTACAAATGACTGCCTCCGTCTTATGTAAGCAATGCGCACCCTCTCAGCTATAAAATCGCAATCTCAGTTTGCAGCACACGACGGACTGACCGGTAACCAACAATCGTTATTTCCGACGTCTTCGGAAAACTTCCCAGTGGGTTGCTAATCCACACACCAGGCCGTCCCGTCGGCGGGAGACCGAGGAGAAACACACACCCTCATCTTTCACAATAAAGGGAAAGGGAAAGAGTGGAGATAGGGGAAGGGGAAAGAGATGCAGAGTAACAAAGCGCTGCGCCCGTACACAAGCGAAAGCCTGGTGTCAAACTTCTGGAAATTCGATCTTCCCCAGCGAAAAGGCAAGCATTTTCTCACGTCCCGACCTGACAAGCACTGGAAATGCATTCTTTCCTCCCCCGCTCCACCGTCACCGTACCGGTTCAAGAACAGGACAAGAGACCGCAGGGCACCTCGGAGCCCTCGATGGAACTTCTGAGGCTTCCCCGGTTCTGCTCCGCTCCACAGCCCCCAGCAGTGCGGAGGAGCCGCGGTCCCGAGCGGGCCGAGTCCGCGGGCGCGGAGGCCCGAGGCGCGGAGCGGAGCCGGAGAGCCAGGGAACCGCGGGTCCTGACGCCCGTGCTCGCCTCGCCCTGATGGGCCGGCGGCAGCAGCGCGCGGCGGGGCGCCCGTCTGTCCCTCCCGGCGGCGGCGGCGGCTGAGTCCGAAGGGACCCGGCCCTCGGCGCACCGCCCCCAGGGCCGCCTCGCGGCGCCGCACGCCCCCTGTGGGCCGCCGGGTCCCCACGCGGGCGCCCCGACGACGCCAGCCGCTCGCGCGCCCCGTACCTACCCGAGGGACTCGGGCCCGCGCCGGCCGTGCGGAGCCGAGCGGAGCGCAGCCGAGCTCTCCGCGGAGACCAAGCAGCCGGCCACACCCAGCGCGGCAGCCCAGCTGCTAGTCCGCGGTCGCTGGCCGGGCGGGGACGTGGCGCGTGGCGCGGGGCGCGGGGGGCGGGGCCGGGCGGGGCGGGGCGGGGCGGGGCGGGGCGGGGCGGGGCGGGGCGCGGAGCTCGGCCGGGAGCGCGCGGCCGGCCGGCCGGGTGGGCCGGGCGGGGGCGAGGGGGGCGCGCGGAGCTCGGCTTCCTGTCCTTTACCTCCGGTTTCCTGCCAGCGGGAGAAGAAAACATCCATTCCCGGGCAGTTTCGTTTTCTTAGCGCGGCGCCGGACGCCCGTCTAAGCGGCGTGGTCCGTTTCCTTCCTGACGGGCACGGGCGTCGGTCCGCTCGCGGGCAGGAGGTGGCTTGAGCTGGCAGATGCCGGGACCCCGTTCGGGTCCGCCGTTCCGGCTTCTGGGTGTAGGAAAGTGGACGGAAGCCCGCGCCGGACCGGAGCGCCCTGCGGAGGAGACTGCCAGCGCCAGCTGTGGCACCGTGTTCCCTCTCGAGGGCCTAAGTTTTGTCGGTGGCAGAAGGCTCGTGCTCTCTGCCTCTCAGACGTGCGGGAAACATTACGTGAAATGATTTGCACAGAGCTGTACTAAATACATGACCACGGAAGTTTGTTGTCGCTGACGGGACCAGAAGACCGGCCAGATGACCCTACCAAGTCCCTCTTCCCTGCCTGAGAGAAACACCCCATTTATCTAAATAGGCTTCTGTCCCATTTCTCTGGGTGTTTTCTGTTGAAAATTTCACAAAATAAATGCATCTGCCCAATTTGCTTCCTCTGAAGTCAGAATCGCCTGGGAGCATTTTTCCTCTCCCCACCCCCATCTTTCTTTTGAGTTAATTCCAGTTTGACAGGCTGTTGCTATAGCATTCCTTCTCTGACGTCAAACAATTTAAAGAAACAGCCTTAGGTAACAAAAACTGCAGAGGAGTTCTTTGTGGAGTTTCTGTGCTGAGGAAAAGTTTGAAGGGTATCATAAGAGAATTTGAACACCCCCGCAGCCTTCCACTCCCGCTATCATCTGGAATAAATCTATTCCCACCTTAAAGGAGAAGACGCCAAGATAAACACGCCCTCATTGTCGCTGTGGAGAAAATGTGACCATTTTGTATAAAAGCCGGATTCTGACACACAGATTCTGAACAGTCGCGGTAGTAGGAGGATGAGATCATGGATACTTTTCCTTTGAGTTTTCTTTTTCCCTAACGTTGGGTGCATTTTCCCATTAAGAAGGAGAAGTAACGAATCTCCTACTTATCGAAGTGCCAGAAAAGTTGGCTGGAACCTGCATGCTCTTCATTTGCAACTGTTTATGTTTTAGTGATCAAGTCCCCAAGCCTTATTAATGTTTCCTTTCGGGAGGAACCAAAGGGAAATTGTTAGGTAAGGATTGTCTTTTGTTCAAAGCTCCGTATGTTCTAAATCTCAAAACAACCTATAATGAAGTTTGTCCCCATTTTACAGATAGCAAAGTGAAGTTCAGCGAGTTTAAATTTACCTGAAGTCACACAGGAAGTGGCAGAGATCTTATATGACAACGGTTAGGACCATCTCCAAAGCTGACTTTTCTTTCGATTTTTTTGGTCTTGTTTTAGTGTACAGGACTTTGACAAATGGTTGATTTAGAGTTAGGTGTTGAAAAACGAAGTTGCTGGTACTGTATTGAGGAAAAATCAGTGGGAAATGCTGAGCTATTCTATTCAATAATGTTTAAAGGGGATATAAACCAACAGCTCTGAAGCAAAGAATTCAAAATTTACACTTGATCTTAGCCAAAAGACCGAGAAGCGATAAGAATTCAAAATTTAAAAAGATCAAGAATTTTACAGATCTTTGAAGATTTATGACTAAAAGGTGATTTGGGCCATTTTGAAAATTTTGAGGTGGCCAGAGAAATCACTAGAAGAACAAAATCCAGATACAAAAGAGGAAAAGTTTCATTAGCCAAACTGATTCATTTCTCAGAATACTATAGTTCAGACATCTTTTTTTTTTTTTAGAGAACACTTCCTTATTACAAGACAAGCCAATACTGCACATCTCAAAGTGAAGCTGATGAAAAGGATTTCAACATCAGGAACAATTTCCTAAGAGCACCGAAATGCCTCTAAGTGATCCAGCAATTCGCCATTTTCCCATTGATAATGAAATCCTCGTAAGAGAGACAGAAAGAGGCATACTTCTAACGACATGACCCCTGCTGATTGCGTGGACAGTTGCAGTGACAAATCCTGTTTCTAAGGATCAAGCTCAGTGACTTTCTGGTTTGGGCCCAACTAGCTGATGTTTAGATTTCTAACTCACTGGGGCATTGTTCTCATATCCTACTCTGTTACAGAGCCTGATGAAGTAAGTCCTTGCCAGAGAACCTTTGAAGACTGAGGTTTCCCTGTCGGAGTACACTTGTGTCTTTCCTGATGTTTACCATAATAGTTTGCATTTACTAGGTGCTCAGCAAGCGAGTAACATATTTGGTTGTTTGGCTCAAGTAACTTGCATACCTAATGTCACACTCGTACCCTTCAGAACGAAGGGGAGAGTGACTGACCATCGTTTTTCTAGGCATTTAGCAGCTTATGCAGGGACTTTTGCTCCCCAACGATCAAGTTGAGAGAAACTCTGCTCTTGGTCCTGATTGGATAAATGTGAGTCGTGTTGTCATCCAGCTACCCTGGGATCCACAGAGCCACAGGTTTGTAACCCCTGCTTTGTAACCGTACTCTAGAAACGGTCTGTTTGTTCCCAATCCTGTCTTGAGTGCACGTGATGCTAGGTACACTAGGAACTGTCCAGGTGGATGATTTTTCAGTAGTATTCTGTATGTGCTGTATGCATTTCAGTGCTATTGAATTCAGCGCTGAAGGCAAATGATATACATGCAACATTATAACTAAGGTAACAGTTTTACTTTCATCTACAACAAACAACTGGGCTCTATAGAGTTCCCCCACGACAAGAGAAGCTGTTCCTTAATAGATTCTTTGAGAAGTGTGTGTCATTTCAGACAGAAATCCTTACACGGAGCACTCCTGTTTGAAGTCTTCCTTCTTCCTCAGGCATATTTCATTTCTGTGTCAGACTTTTCCATAGCTTATACTTTGGGCTTACCTTTGGGCTTACCTTTGCTATACTGCCCCTTGCATGTCTGATGCAAGTCTTCCCCTCTCGGCCACAGCAATCTGGGATCTCCCACATGCATCTCAGTGAGCTGGTGAGAGTGGTGTACTTAGCTGATGATGTTTGTCACGGGTTTGGGAGTGGGAAGTAGAAGCACTCAGGTATATATTTGTCACTCTATATTCTGCACATTAGGTTCCTGGAATCTCTCACGGGGATGAGCATGGCAAAGTGGAAGAAATATTCAACTGTGTATCAGAAAACTGTTTTAGAGCTTTGGCTGTGGTACTAAGTAGCTGTGTGGTTTTGAGCAGATCGCAAACTGCCTGCCCTCTGTTTCTGCCCATTAGATAAATGGAGGGTGCTGAATTCTAGAATGACTGGTAAATGGCTCTGACGCTGCTGCTTAGTACTATGCACAAGGCCAGTGGAGGACACTAACGAGTCATGCGCTCTGTCCCTCTAAACCTCATCCCATCCTCAGAATTTTGAGCATGACATTTAAGGAGATACTTTGATCTTTTTGTACTGATAAGTAAGACCAGCCTGTCACTTTTCTATCGCTCTATAAAAGCCACTACAAAATGTAGTAGATTAGAACAGCAGAACGAGAGTGAGACAGTTAGTTTCTGGGGATCAAGCGCAGGCCCTCGTGCGTGCTAGGCATAACAGCCCTTTTTTATTTTGCTCATGAATATCCCTGTTCAGGGTTTGGCAGCTTGGCAGACACTCTTCTCTGTGTGTGCAGCATCAGTGAGAGTGACTATATCCATGATGGCTCCCTCACGTGGTTGGCAAGTTGGTGCTGCCTACTGAGCGGAAGATCAGCCAGGAGTTTGGGCAGACACTCAGTTCTTCTTCACACTGTCTTTCCATGGGCTACTCTGAATTTCCCACAGTGCAGAGGCCCAGTTCTGAGAGCAAGTGTCCTAGAGAACAAGGAGGTAGTTTATAGCATCTTTATGATTTAGCCTCTGCCATAGCACAGTGTTATTCCCACCATCCTCTGCAGGGCTAGGGACTCAGTCACAGAGGCACAGCCTTTTCTGGGTGGAGGAGGAAGCACTGAAGATCAAAACTGGGCCTCACGCATGCTCAGCAAGTGCTCTACCACTGAGCTGCTTCCCTAGCAAGACAGTCTCTTGATGGAGGAACAGAAAGGTCCTGGCAGATCGTGAAAGCTACACATATTATTGCAGCCGTTTTCAGCAATACAAGCAGCCCAGCACGTGCACCAATTCTAAATTAATCTATGAGAATCTAACAATCTGAGATTCTATCTTTCCTTTCCCTCCTCCCACATAGCATCAACTTTATTTATGCTAATCTGCTGTCACTTAGCAATTTCAAACAATAGAAAATATCTTGCTTTCCTTACTGGTTTGATTTTTTTAGTGTCTTTTAATTTGTATTTTAAAACCCCACTGTGAAATTGATGTTTTTCTTATGGTGTACAGTTCCATGATTTTAAACATATATATATAGATTCACTTAAGTATCATTATGCTCAGAATAATAGTACTGTCAAGCCAAGAAAACCTCTTTAGCCTATCCTTTCTTCAGTATCCCTAGCAATCATTCATCTGTCTTCCATTTTGTCTCTTTGGGAATATAATGTGAATGTAATCATATGGCACACAAAGCCTCACATAAACTAGCTCCAGCTACCTGTCCAGGCCATTCTGTACCGCTTTCCTCTGTTTCCCACCGCACCTGGTCTTTCTGTTTTTCTGAGAGTAGGCTCTTTACCATCTCATCTTGGACAATGCTGTTTCCCAAACTGGCTTCTCTGTCCTTCTGCATCTCTCTTGTGCAGGTCATAAACTCTTATATCAGGCAGGTATTTAGCAGGGAGATGAGCTTTCTTTGCTAGTAGAGACCAGCAAGTTTCCCAAGTCATTCTAGCAGGTACTCGTGCCTCAGAGAAGGAAGGCGATCTAAGCAGGGGCTGGCATCTCTTGCATGACCGCCTCATTCTGCGGGAGGAATGTCTCCTTCTACAAACTCCTCCCTTTTTTAACCAGCCACTGAACCCTAGAAGGTAAGGAAAGAAGATGTACCGTATTAAGGTATTAGCTTATGTCTGTCTTAGTCATCCTCTGACAGCTTTGAAACTTTTTAAGAATTAAATTTAATGATATGGTAATTTTTCAGATGACTTTCCAGTAAAGCATGAAGTGCTCTGACAGCTGTCAACAACATGTCATGTCCCTTCAGCAATGAAAGCTGAGAACGAATAATTTTAATAACATTAATAGTGTCCTGATAGAAACACTTGTTTCAGCCTGATATGAAGCCATTTCTCATGGACTTCAGACCGCACTTAGGAAGTAAGAAAGAAGACAAGGTGCTCTGTAGATCGCTTTTAGTAAAACATTTCATTTGTTGGCAGAAATACCATGCTCAATATCAGAAATAGCAAATATTAACGAATCTGATCTTTAGAACAAAACTCTAAAGGGATGGCTTATTTTTATTTTATTTACTTATTGTTTGTTCTCTGACAATGTCTTCTTATGTAGTTTGTACTCTCCTTGAACTCACTAGGTCTCCTAGGCTGGCCTCAGACTCGCAAGCGGGCTTCCTGCTTCGGCCTACTGAGTCCAAGGATTATAGGTGTGAGCCAGGGTGGAGGAATGATTTTGAAATCTCACTCTTGCCCCAAGGAATATTTAATAGGAAAAGGAGTCATGAATTCCAACCTCCTTAGCCAGTTTTCTGTATGGATCATGATATCTAAATCATGTTTCCAGAACTACATTTAAATTCTAAAAATGCCAAGTGAAATTATTAATGATAGCAAATTCTATGTAAGTCAAGTATGCCTTATATTAAAATTAAGTTTTACTTAGCTTCCCCGTTATGAAATTAAGTTCATTTCATAGTCCCTAGAGACTATATAGGATCTCTCTTTCTCTATGTATATATAGTCTTTCTGTCATGTATATATAATATACACATATATTCTCTTTCTCTCTCTCCCTCACTTAACTATTGTATGACTATTTGTTGCCAAAATCTCAATCCTAAGGATTGAGGCAGTTGCTCCTCATGTCCTGTTAAAGTTTATCTATAGTGTTAGCACGGCACTTACACATAGTAGGGATCCGTTAATGTTTCTCTATCAATTTTTTTTTTTGAGACAGGGTCTTGCTGTTCAGACTGCCTCTGAGCTCACTATATAGCCCAGGCAAGCCTCGAATTCACCAGTCCTCCTGCCTCTGCCCCCCAAGTGCTGGGAATAAGCGTGAGCCACCACGCCCGGCACTGTGGTATGTGGGTACTGATTGCTCGTGGGCGTGAGTCACCAGGCATACTATTGTTGTATGTGGTTACTGGGGATTGAACCAGGGACCTTGTGCTTGCTAGTCAGGTGCTGGAACCACTGAGCTAAATCTCCAGCCCTATCAATATTTTTCAATGAATGAGTGAATGAACACTGAGTTCTAAGGGGGACATTTCTAAAAGCCTATTCATTCAGCCGTGTTTAGACAAAAAGCTGTCTTCACAGATATTTAGGAACCAATAGCATCAGACTAACAAAATGCTGGATCCCATATCAATCCTTGTAGGACCAAAACCAAATCCTGGTAAGTGACGTAGTTCAGCTGCGGTAGCAGTAGCTTAGAACTTGGGACAGTTTCTAGACTTTTTCTTCACACCAGCATGTCACTGACAGCTGAGTTACCTTCATAGCTTTTTGGTCCTGAATGAGTTGTGAGGAGGAGCAGGTGGCTGTCCTAACGCCTTGCCATCCAGATGACAGCAGGTGACAAGGGGTCCCGGGGCAACTCACTCTCCAGGGGCACTGTCGGATGGACGGATGGACTGACGGATGGATGGACAGGAGAGGCCAGCTTCTGCTTGCATAGTGTGGACGAGAGCTCTACTGCATCCCCTGTATGTAAGTGCTCTTTGGGAAGGCCCCGCCCTCTGAGTCTGAGCAGCAGTGTGAGCCAGGATGATTAATCTGGAGCTGCTTTTCTCTTCCCGAAAAGGAGGGGGGCGACAACAGTGCAAGCCAGATATCTGTAAATAAACATATAAAAAGCTTCATAAACAGGGTGTAATAAAACTTTTCCTAACAAAATAATCTTCTTTTAAGCAGATTTCTATTGCTTACTATTTCACCTTTAGGTATTTGCTTACTATTTCACCTTTAGGTATTTTTTTACACTTAACGATATATTTATGGATCATTGAGGGACAGCATTTCACGTCACTAACCTCATTTCCTATTTACAACAGATTTATAAGGGAATATTATTATGCCCATTATCCCAAGGATGAGGTTTAGACTCAGAGAGCTGAACATCTTGCCAAAGGTCCCGAGGCAGTGCCAGAGGATGGGCATGTGTCCCAGTGTCAACCCTCTGTCCTGCCCTAACTTCTCACATCAGCAGCCCTTCAGGGTATGCTAGGAATTATACAACCTAAGGAGAACGTTCTCACTTTGCCAATGAAGCTGTCAAGTCCTTCAGCATCACTGGAACCCTTTCCTATGTTGAATCAAACTTTACGAAAGGATGAAATTGACGTCTGGATCTGGAACTTTCTGACAGTGTTTAGGTGTGTTCCTGTCCCTGTCTTAGGAGCCAACATCCAACAGTTACACAACTACTTTCACTTAGGTTTTCATTTTGAATATTTCCTTCTAAATAAATCAGGCAGAACCTCTGCTTAATGGTGCCTCAGACGTTTTCTTCTTTCCATTTGAATCTCGACAAAACCCATCAGATAATGAAAAATCTGTCCACCTCTCAGCTCCACATTCAGTTTGCCTGAACACTTACTGAAATCCCAGAGGCTTCACAGATCTTTTCAACCTGCAAATCTCAATTATCTCTCTCTCTCAATTTCCTCTCCCTCACTCTTTCTTCTGTCTTCCTCCCTTGATAAGCTGCATTTTGTTCTTCCTGTTATGCTTTCATTAGGATGAACTTGAATTCTTATCCTTACTGGAAGGATTTTGTAGCTTAAAAGCTAGAGTTAGAATGCGATTAGTCCTACTTTTTCCTGCAGCGTGACATTATTGTTCATTGCAGATGTTTGTACTGCTCCATCTTTCTGTCTGAGAACTTCATAGACACTCACCCAAAAAGACTCAATGTTCTACAGTTTGTGACTTTTCAAGTAACAAGTATGTCAGTTACCTCATGTTTTAAGATTTCATTTTTTTACAAAGAAAATTCTAGTCCTCTATTGCTTCTTATAAACCTGACTTATTTACAATTAGAACAAGAATTCATTCAATTGTCATTTACATAATTAGCCTTGCACAAACATTTTCTTTCTGTAGTTCAGGCCAGCCTGAACTACAAAGAGAGAAACTGTCTAAAAAAAAAAAAGTATAATTTAAAAACTTAACAATGTAAGCCAAGTTGACGTATCTTGTATTTCTTAAGAGTCCAAAAATGCTTTCTGGTTTTCCTTGCCCCAGTCCACACAATGCTACTATCAAATTTATTATCCTAAAACTCAGCTGAGCCAGTCATTTCCTGCCTGCAAAGTCTCTAGTTGTTGACCATATTATATGTTCCTGTATCGTTTTGCATGTAGAGCTTCCCCAAATGTGGCCTTCTACCCGTGCTTTCCAGCTTTTTTTCTGTGATATTTTCCACTTAATCTGTCTCCTACTTCTGAGAAGACATGCGAGGATTTCCCCTTTTTCATATGCTATCCCCACGAACTAAAATGCTGTATACAGAGACCTATCTGAGACAACTTCCACAAAGCCAGGTCTAATCTGCCTGCCCAGGGTACCTCTCCTGGTCTCTGATCTTCACAGTCTGTGGTTACGCTACACTTGTATACTTGTGTCACTATTGTCTGCTCTGTTCTAAATTATCATAGTCTGTGTTTCATCTCCAAGACCTAAGCATACACATAGTATGTTTGAAAGAATGCTAGCTATAAGGTTGGAAAAATGTAAGTTCACAACCGGCCTCTTTTTGTCTATGAGCTCCGTTTTGGACAAATAATTTACTTCTTGAACTTCTTTTATTTCTTCTACAGAAAATTGCTAGTTCTCTTCCCTCTCTCTGTCTCTCTCTGTTTCTCTCTTGTCATGAAAAAATTCTGTCCTTTCAACTCAACTCTGTTTATATGTGCCAAAAAGTAGGAACAAATTGAAACTAATAAATTCAAAAAGACAAAATTTGAACTGAAAGTCTAGAAAAGTCTGAAGAAAGATAATATATGTTAAAGATATTTACTAAGAAAAGAAAACCAAAGAATACATTTGTTTTTAACTTCTCTGAGAACTTTTATCAGTGATGCATTCACTAGCAGGAAGCAATATCTTTAGTCACTCAAAGCAAAGCCCCTGGGAATCAATAAAAGGTTAGCTCACTTTCTTTTGAATCTGTCTTTCCACTATGTCATCTTTCAGAAACAAGAAATCGATGTGGCTCAGTGGTAGAGTACATGCTTAGCAAACATGAGACCCTGGGTTCAGTTATCAGCAGTACACAAACAATAAGCAAAAATCAACAACATTGAAAAAAATCAGTGCTATGCAGGGCGTAGAGACCACAGTATCTTGTCTTCAAAACACAAGGAATTTCTCATGCTCAAAAATGACTTTCTGAAATAAATTTCCCATCTCTTTGGCAGGAGAGGAAAACACTGAGTGAGTGAATGAGAGAGAGAGAGAGAGAGAGAGAGAGAGAGAGAGAGAGAGAGTGTGTGTGTTTGTGTGTGTATGTGAGAGAGAGAGAGAGAGAGACAGTAACAACCCCACATATTTGTGAAGGAGCCAGGCGTACTACTCAATGGTTAGGAGTATTATCATCTCACTAGCCCTCAAAGATAAACTTCATTTTGGGCCGGAGATTTAGCTCAGTGGTTCCGTTGCCTGCCTAGCAAGTGCAAGGTCCCTGGTTTGATCCTGGTAAACACATACAATGATATGATATTGAGCATGGCGACTCTCGCCCACCAGCAATCAGTACCATATCCCACAATGCTGGGCATGGTGGCTCATGCCTGTAATCCCAGCACTCGGGAGGCAGAGGCAGGAGGATTGCTGAGTTGGAGGCTTGCCTGGGCTACATAGTGAGTGAGCTCAGGGCTAGCCTGAACTACAAAGCGAGACCCTAAAAAAAAAAAAATCTTACTATCTCCCAACAGTGCCAAGCTGGGGACCTAGGTTCTAACACAGCCTTTGGAGGATATTGATCTGAGCTATAGTAGATAGGAATAGATGAAAATAGATTTTGAGGGGGCAGAACAGAGATACCATTGCTAACTGGATTTTAGAATCATATAAATGTTTACTATATTCTTTCTGTAGGACAAATTGGCTGTTGGTATTAAGAAAACTCTTTGACTTAGTGTTATTGTCCTAAGAATTTATCCTAAATGAATCATTAAATATGCACAAAGGAAAATTATAAAAATGCACAGGTGCCATTATTTTGTTAGTGAAAACTTTAACAATAATGGGATTGTTAGCTAGATTATGAGGTAGCCAGGTAATTGAATCATATGCAGCCATCATAATTTCAGTTTTTGATTTAGGAAAAGCTGCTGATATGAAAATTGTAAAGGTATGCTTACCAAATAAAAATAGAGTATGCTTTCAATGTTATATGAATATTTATAAGGAACAAAATGAAAATATATAACAAAATACAAACAGTAGCTATTGCTAAAAATCACTTATGATTTTTAATAGTCACTAAATTTTCTCTAATGAATATGTATAATTTCTATCATTAGGGAAAAAATTACACCAAAATATGTACTTGGCACTCATGAATTGGTGCTCTTGATTTGAAGTCTTGGGCTGGACAGGGAAGACACTTTTGCTAGAACATCCTGTCACTTTTTTCTACCCAGCTGCCCTGAATTAGAAAAAGAGCCTCCTCCGTGGGCAGCAGATACACTCTTTGCCAGTGACAGAAGTCTGAATACAAGCATCACACCCCTTATTCTTCTGTCCAGCAGTAACTTCTTCCTAAAGTTAGAAGTCCGCTTGTCCCTACTGAAGAAACTTAGAAAAAACTTATAAAAATTATTGGAATAATTATAGAGTCACAGGAAGTCACAAAGATAACAGTCTTTTACCCCCATCACCCCATTTCCTCTTGAAGCAATTTTATTGTTTCTGTGGGGTCAGCAGTGTTAGGGAGCAGCTCGGACCCTGAGCACACCAGGCATGTGCCCTACCACTCAGGCCAAGTTCCTCTGCGTTTACAGTGTAAGATTGGTGCCAACAGAGTCAGTTCTGAGAGCAAGTCCGTAATGCTTTCTGTTTCTCTAGTTTGAAAGCACGGAAATAACTTTTTGCTAGCTTCTCACAGTTCACCCTCAGTCACAGGTGTTTGAAAACAATCCCAGCCCATGTGTTGTGTAAATTCCACTGCCACGTGCCACCGGGTAGTTGCACTTTCAGTTCAGGAGTGAATTTGTGCTACTTTTAGTTCTCCCAGGTACTGGCAAGTACCCTCTTTGAGTTTAGGTGACGCAAGGAAAGGGGAGAAATACAGTGGAAAAGACAGTCTTTTTTTTTTTTTAATGAGACAGGGTCTCGCTTTGTAGTTCAGGCTGGCCCTGAGTTCACTATGTAACCCAGGCCAGCTTCAAAACTCACAGCAGTCCTCCTGCCTCTGCTTCCTGAGTGCTGGGATTACGCCTGGCATAAAAGACAGTGTTGACTGATACAAACAGAAGCTTCTGTCTTGTCATCTTTGGTATGTTGAGGCCTTATCAGTTTAAAAGATTCAGGTTTGAAGCAATTATAGTCTATTAAGTAACATTAGTTTGATGATGAGATTTTTAAAACTCTTACTTTAAAAAGAAAAGAAAAAACTAACTACTTCTCTTACCAAGTTGTTAAAGGTAAAAACACCATGGTGTGGAACTTAGCAGGACCCCATGATTACATACTCTGGACTCACAGTGCTTGATGTGGAGTCATATTGTTTAAAATTAAAGCTCAGCCTTGGCATCTAGGGGCTCTGTATCCCCGATCAACTTCGCAGTACTAAATTTCTCATATCTACAACAGATACCAGTTGATTCTCAGCATCTGAGATTCCCAATCATTTGACTTGTACTAGTCAAGAAATCCTTAAAACAAGCCTTACAATAATGCTGATATACAAGCTGCCAAGGTATCCTTCCAAAACAAGTGACTCTATACCATCTCTGGTGTCCGTTTCTTTTTAAATGTTTGGGATTCTCTTCTTCCAACTTGAACCTCCATAATATTCACCAAACTTCTTGTGTGCCCCTTCAGTCTACTTTTCACCCAACTTGTGCAGGTCTCTGTAATCTTTCAGATGACTTCACATTTCTATGCTCAGTACATGCAGAAATTGAAAATTATCTGGGAGGAAATCAGATGAGATTATTGACAATAGGGCTTTACTTACCAAGCCCAGAACAGGAATAAATCAGCCTTATTGATCCAATAGAAAGAGTGCCTTCATTGGAGGGGAAAAAAAAAAAAAAGAAAAAGAAATCATTATAATTCTGCCTAGACAATGATAGAACATTTTTTTCTAATTCCCAGAAAGATATCAATGAGTCAATTGACTACTAAAAAGTAGAAGAAATACTTAAATGCAAAATATATAAGGTATTTATTAGGGAAAAAAACCAGCTTAAAATTCTGCTTAGGTAGCAACTATCAGGATTATTGTAATTTTCAAATGTTCATCAGTATTCCAGCATCCCTTAGCAAAGACTGCATGTTCTTAGGTCATTTAATGACTTAATTTTAAAAACATAAGGAATACTAAAGATAATGGAGAGTCTAACTCTTCACTTCCTAAAGGAATCACCGGTGTCAGCAACAGAAGTGACATGCCTAAACGTGTCGGAGTCACCTGATAGCAGAATCCAGAAATCCAGATGTTTCGTCCCCTGTGATAATGGCAGTAAAAATTTCCAGGTGCGTGGCTCTGAACACGTTTTCACGGGCTGACTCTTTAACCCTTGTTTTGCTCATATTTCCTTGTCAGAAACCAGCTTCTGTCCTTCTCAA
>PVIC010022414.1:0-27708 GCA_004025085.1 Thryonomys swinderianus | reverse complement strand
AAAACAAAACAAAACTCCTTCATACTCCGCAGTAGCTATGACTAGTTATCACTATGCCTGGCTTTTTTTTCTTTTGCAGTGCTGGGATAGAACCCAGGGCTTTGTTCCTCCTGAGCAAGCATCCCTCACCAAGTTGCTTCCACAGCCCTTTTTTATTTCTTATTTTGAAACAGGGTCTTATCAATTTGCCCAAGCTGGGTTTGAACTTGCAATCCTCCTGCCCCAGCCTCAGAGTAACTGGAATGACAAATGCGAAGCACCTTAAAAAAATTCTCCCATTGGCAGGACGTCCTCAAGTGACCAAATACCTCAGCCCTAAGCCTCACATAGTCTCCAATGTCTGGGGATTTCAGCTGAGGGTCTCTGGAGAAATGAGTGGGTGGGAGAATTGCAGAGATGCTGGGTGCCAATATGGGGACCCTGCCCTGGCCTTGAACGTCACTGTACCTCCAGGTGCCTGCTGCCAGGCTGCTAGTTTTTCCTGTGTAGTGATTCTGCCCCCTCCCAAGTCCCAGGTCTTGCTATAATTCCCCAGTATCCCCTCCTGTCTGTCTGTCTAGCACTGCTTACCTGCCTCGCCCCATGGTGCCAAGCAGGTACATAGACTGCCAGGCCTTCCCAAGCCTCACTTCTTCATGGGTAGAAATGACTGGAAAAAAAATTTTTTTTTTTTTTGAGGCAGGGTCTCGCTTTTGTAGTTCAGGCTAGCCCTGAGCTCACTATGTAGCCCAGGCAAGCCTCGAACTCAGCAATCCTCCTACCTTTGCCTCCCGAGTGCTGGGATGACAGGCGTGAGCCACCACGCCCAGCACAACTGGAAATTTTAAAACAATTTTTATACACTTTGAGACAGGGCCTTACTATGTAGCGCAGGCTGGCCTCGAATTCACGACGAACCTTTTGCTTCAGCCTCCGAAGTGCTGGGATTACAGGTGTGTGTCACCATGCCAGGCTAGGATTTGGTATCTTTAAGGCTATGCCCAAGCCCCCACTGCAAACCCTTCCCAGCCCTTGATGCTGGCTGGTCACCTGGACCAAGTTGAGCTAGTGATAATATGAATTTACTGCTTCTGTGCAGCCAGGCCTGATCGAAGCACCCTCCATTTTATTTTTATTCTTTTTTTTTTTTTTTTTTTTTTTTTTAAGTTTTTTGAGACAGGGTCTCACTTTGTAGTTCAGGCTGGACCTGAGCTCATTATGTAGCCTAGGCTAGTCTTGAACTCACAGTAATCCTCCTGCCTCTGCCTCCCGAGTGCTGGGATTACAGGCGTGATCCACCACACCTGGCATTGTGGTGTGTGGTTACCGGAATCAAATTTGGGACCTTGCACTGGCAAAGCAGACGCCTGAACCACTGAGCTAAATCCCTGGCCCTCTTCTGTTTTTTCTTCTTTCTTTTTTTTTTTTTTGAGACAGGGTCTCGCTTTGTAGTTCAAGCTAGCTCTAAGCTCACTATGTAACCCAGGCAAACCTCGAACTCAGCAATCCTCCTGTCTCTGCCTCCCGAGTGCTGGGATTACAGGCGTGAGCCACCACGCCCGGCACTGTTTTTTCTTTTTTTGAGACAGGGTCTCACTGTGTAATTCAGGCTACCCTTGAACTCACTATGTAGCCTAGGCTGACCTCGAACCTTAAGAAATCCTCCTGCCTCAGCCTCCTGAGTGCTAGAACTAAGGTGTGTGACATCATGCCCAGCTGCACTTTAGTATTTATCCAAGTCCTTGCTGACAGTGCCTGGAGCCATGTCATTTGTATCACACACCTAGGGAAACTGAGGTACACAGTGGCAGAGAGAGAGCCAGGGAGGAAAGGGCTGAGACCACATGTACTGTCCCAGGTCACACCCCAGTGACCATCTCCAGCCAGGCCCCACTACCTAATAGCTGTCCAGCTGTGAACTAATTGGTTTTGTTTTGGTACTGAGGATTGAACTCAGGGCATTCAACTGACCTGTATCCCCAGCCATGTTAATTTTTTTTGACAATATATATATCTTTTCCAGTACCATGAATCAAACTCAGGATCTTGTGCTTGCCAGACAGGTGTGGGAACCCTAAACTACATCTCTAGGCCTTTTTATTTTTTATTTAAGACAGGATATTGCTAAGTCACTAAGTTCTCCAGGCTGGACTTGAATTTGGGATCCTCAGTTTTAGCCTCCTTAATGCTAGGATGAGCTCTATGAACCCTACAACTGCCTTTAAGATTTTTTTTTTTTTTTTTTTTTTTTTTGCGGTCCTGGGGATTGAACTTGGGACCTTGTGCTTCCAAGATAGGTGCGGTACCACTTGAGCTAAATCCCCAGCCCCAGGAAACATTTTTGATCCAAACCGAAGCACACAGCAGACACTATCCTCCCCCTTTCTTGGTCCTGCAAGGGCCCTACCAGCTCCTGCCTGGCCCCTGGCATGTTTGATGGGGCCAGAGTCAAAGCAGTGCAAGGGACACGTGGGTGTCCTCAAAGGCCCAATGACCAGAAGGTATCTAAGCAAGCACCTCACAACAGGGAGGAAAAGAAAGGAGAAGAACAGAGGCAGGGTTGCCTTGATTCCTCAGTGGATAATAAAAAATAAGGGCAGGGCTGGGCCTGGTGGTGCCCACCTGAGATCCCAGCACTCAGGAGGCTGAAGCAGGAGGATCACGGAAAGTTGGACACCAGCCTGAGTGGTTACCTAGTGAGTTCAAGGCCAGCCTGAACTACACAGCAAAACCCAGTCTCAAAAATGTAAAATGTGCCGGGCTTGGTGGCTCACGCCTGTCATCCCAGCACTCGGGAGGCAGGGGCAGGAGGATTGCTGAGTTCGAGGCTTGTCTGGGCTACATAGTGAGAGTGAGACCCTGTCTCAAAAAAAAAAAAAAGTGTCACTGGAGGGAAGTCAGAGACAGCTGCATGAAAGGAGGGAGGGATGGGTGATTTGGTGGATGGAGGGAGACACATGGATGGTGAGGGGTGAGTGGCTGGATGAGGTTAACTCTGTGTGGCTGTCAGGGTGTGGATGTGTGTGGATGGATGGCAGGTGGAAGGAGGATGGGTGGATGAGTGGACAGATGGCGGGCTGGTCCCGGAGGGATGCAGAGAATTGTGCTGGCCAGATCTACCATCACACGGCAGGTCAGTGAATCCACGGTTGGGTTAGATGGGCGGGTGGCTCAGTGAGGCAGCCGGTGACCCTGGCCGGTGTCTCCTGCAGCTGCCCATCGTGGCATCCTCCATCGTGTCCCTGTACTTCCTGGAGCTGACCGACCTATTCAAGCCGGCCAAGGTGGGCTTCCAGTGCTACGACCGCACGCTGTCCATGCCCTATGTGGAGACCAGCGAGGAGCTCATTCCGCTGCTCATGCTGCTCAGTCTGGCCTTTGCGGCGCCCGCCGCCTCGGTGAGAGTGCCCGTGGGGTAGGGCGGGCCGGTCTGGGCGCCAGGGAAGCAGATGGGCCTCTGACGGCTCCTCATGGCCCTTGCAGATCATGCTTGGTGAGGGGCTGCTGTACTGCCTGCAGTCTCGGCTCTGGGGCCGCAGCGGGGGCCCCGGAGGGGCTGAGGGCAGCATCAACGCTGGTGGCTGCAATTTCAACTCCTTCCTGCGGCGCACGGTGCGCTTTGTGGGTGAGTCCTACTCGGAGTTCACGCCCAGGGTGGGGAGCTCTGGCCCTGGCCCTCATCTGCCTGAGCCTCCCCCCGACAGGTGTCCACGTGTTCGGGCTCTGTGCCACTGCCCTCGTGACTGACGTCATCCAGCTGGCGACCGGCTATCATGCTCCTTTCTTTCTCACTGTGTGCAAACCCAACTACACACTGCTGGGTACCTCGTGTGAGGCGAACCCCTACATCACCCAGGACATCTGCTCAGGCCACGACACCCATGCTATCCTGTCTGCACGGTGAGACCCTCCCCAAGGGCCCCGGGTGGGAATGTCACAGCTGCGCCCTCCCAGCCCACTGGACACATGGGGAAACTGAGGCACAGAGTCAGTCTCCGGGTAGCATGGCTCATGCTGGGCGCCTCTTCTAGGAAGACCTTCCCGTCACAGCACGCCACACTTTCGGCCTTTGCTGCAGTGTACGTGTCGGTGAGTGTGTCCCCAGCCCCTGGCCCTGCCCATGTGGCCACCCCGTGGGGAGCCGGCTGCCCCCTGACTGCTGCTCCCCCCAGATGTACTTCAACTCTGTCATCTCGGACACCACCAAGCTGCTCAAGCCCATCCTGGTGTTCGCCTTCGCCATTGCCGCAGGCGTGTGTGGACTCACCCAGATCACCCAGTACCGCAGCCACCCTGTGGACGTCTATGCTGGCTTCCTCATAGGGGCTGGCATTGCTGCCTACCTGGTGAGTGGGTGGGTGGAGACTGGGGCGGAGTGAGGCGGCACAGACACCAGGGGGCCTCACGGACAGAGTGGCCCACCAAGTTCCTGACCCTCGTGGCTCCCAGGGCAGGTCCTGACCCTGGCTGTGTCCCTCCCAGGCCTGCCACGCGGTGGGCAACTTTCAGGCTCCGCCCACCGAGAAGCCCGCCGCCCTGGCACCGAGCAAAGACCCACTGCGAGCGCTGACGCAGCGCGGCCACGACTCGGTTTACCAGCAGAACAAGTCCGTGAGCACCGACGAGCTAGGCCCGCCCGGGAGGCTGGAGGGGGCGCCACGGCCCGTGGCGCGCGAGAAGACGTCCCTGGGTAGCCTGAAGCGCGCCAGCGTGGACGTGGACCTGCTGGCCCCGCGCAGCCCCATGGGCAAGGAAAACATGGTGACCTTCAGCAACACACTTCCCCGCGTCAGCACACCCTCCCTCGATGACCCCGCGCGCCGCCACATGACCATCCACGTGCCTCTCGACGCCTCGCGCTCCAAGCAGCTCATCAGCCAGTGGAAGCAGAAGGCGCAGGAGGGGCGCGCGCTGGGGCTCCCGGATGAGGCCAGCCCTGCGCACCTACGCCAGCCCACCGAGCCCATGGCCGAGGAGGAAGAGGAGGAGGAGGACGAGGAAGAGGAGGAGGAGGAAGAAGACGAAGAAGAGGAAGAGGAGGGGGACGGGGGCCCCACCCCGCCCTCGCTGTACCCCACGGTGCAGGCGCGGCCAGGGCTGGGGCCACGCGTGCTGCTCCCTCCACGCCCCGGCCCGCAGCCTCTCGTGCACATCCCCGAGGAGGGGGCACCGGTGGCGGGTGCGGGTTTGTCTCCCAAGAGCGGCGCTGCGGTGCGTGCCAAGTGGCTGGTGATGGCAGAGAAGGGTGCAGCCCCTGTGCCCGCGGCCGCAGCGCCACCTCGTGCGCCCAACCCGCCGCGCCTCCTGCAGGTCATCGCCATGTCCAAGGCGCCCGGCGCCAAGGCGGCAGCCGAGACTGCGTCGTCGTCCAGCGCCAGCTCGGACTCCTCGCAGTATCGCTCGCCCTCGGACCGCGACTCGGCCAGCGTGGTCACCGTGGACGCGCACGCGCCGCACCACCCTGTGGTGCACTTGGCGGCGGCCGGCGCGCCCTGGGAGTGGCGGGCAGCAGGCTGCTCGACGCGGGTGCCAGAGGGTGACAGCGGCTATGAGCTGGGGGACCTGTCGCGTGCTTTCCGCGCCGGCCCGCGACCCCCGGGCGCGTCTCCTGGCTCGTCTGTCAGCGATGCGGAGCAGGAGGAGCCGCGCTTTGCGGCCGTGGCCACTGTCAACCTGGCCACCGGCGAGGGCCTGCCCCCGCCAGGCGCAGCAGATGGGGCGTTAGGGCCCGGCAGCCGCGAGGCTACACTTCGGCGCACAGCGGGCAGGCCAGGTCCAACCGACCGCGAGGCGGGCGAGGCTGAGGCCGAGAGCTACTACCGCAGGATGCAGGCGCGCCGCTTCCCAGACTGAACACGGGCCAGGGGGCAGACGGGCGGGGAGGTCTTGGGAACAAATAAAAAGGCCATTTCCTGGCACTAAGGTTCTAGGTCATTTGTTTGAGGGAGGTTGAACCCCCGCCGCCCACTTGTCACCAGGGTCCCAGGAGTGTGCATGTGGAGTTAAGGGCCTCACCCATTTTGGCCTAGTAGCCAGCAGAGGGCTTTGGGGGAGGGAGTGGGGAAAAAAGGCCACGCAGCCCACACAGGGAACCCCAACCCCCACCCAGAAGAGAAGTTAAGGGGGCTGAGCTCACAGAGAGGAAATGGCAGCAAAGACAAACAGGCCCAATGAAGAGGGAAATCAGAAGCACAGGACATAGAAATTTATTCAAAGTCCAGGTACAAACTGGCTGGTTGCCTTCTACAATGTGAACAGCAAGAAAGGTCTACAGGAAAAGGCTGGAGTTTGTTATAAAATGGTTTTAATCAGTTCTTCCCGTTACAAGCCATCTGGACGGGAAAATGGAATGTGTGGTTACGGCTTGCTGTGTGCAACACTGAGCCTGTAACCGCCATTATCAAAATATACATCTGTCACCATAAAAAACTGCGATGTGCTGCCTCCGTGTTTGACAACAGGTATAAAAAAAAATCACAAATATTTACACCCTTGTTACACTCCACTATGGAACTCAGGATCCAAGGAGACCCCTGCCTGCTGCTGGGGCGGCCCAGAGGGTGGTGCAGAGTGCAGTGGGCTGGACGCTGGTCCCACTGGCCAGGCCCCAGCATCAGAGGCAGACAAGCAACAGAAATAAAACTTTGGTCCAAAATTTGAAGGAAAAATGAAACACCCTGAAACAGCTTTCACTGTTTGTCTAGGCATACTGCAGGTGGAGCTGGTAAGGCAATGGCAGGTGGAGGAAGGCGGGCGCCAGCCCAAGCCCTGTTAAGAGCTGGCTCCTGGCCTCGGAGGCTTCTGAGCACCAGGGATCGCCAACTCCAGAGACCGGATCCTGCCTGTGACTTCACTGATTACAAGGAATAAAATAAAAGTACAGCATACAAAGTAATACGAGAAGCTTGGATTACACTTATACCATTGTATCATCTTGCTATAAAAAGTTACTTAAAACTATTGCATATAAATGAAGAGAGATTAGAATATTTGGTCAACTGGATATTGCTAGGCACAGCGTCTGCAGCCACATCGAGTATGATACAGAGATTACGAGGGCTCCAAAGCTGAGGCAGAAGGTTGGTGCCCTCTGGGCTGACTGGAGGGCAGAGGCACCTGGGGGCTGGGAGAATCACTTGATCCATCACTTGATTGAAAGGGGAGTAGGGGTCCGCTGGCCAGGGCGCCCACCCAGCGCTGGGCACATGATCTTGCGGGAGGGAGCCGAGGCTGCTTGGTGTCTGTCAGGTGCAGGCCCAGCTGGGCCCCACTCTGCCTGCGGGTGGTGCAGCCACCAGGCAGGCAGGTTAAGGCACAAGAAAGCCAAACGTGGTCTGGGGCACCTCCCAAGGACCCGCCCAGGGCCAGGGCACTAAGACCCCACCACAGCCCCTGGGAGCCTGAGCTGTCACCGTCACTGCAAGATCAGCAAGGTGAATTAGATTTAATTTTTTTAAAAACAGGTAAACTGATTTCTCTTTAAAAAAATAAAATCTCTGGTCTGTTAAGGTCACTTCAGCTGCTTTTTAAAGTGGCTTTTCTGGAATGACGGAAGTTGGCGCCAGGGCGCTCGGCCACAGGCCCACCCTAGATGGTGGACTTGGAGAAGGACACCCGCAGGTGATGGTTCTCGCCCAGGTCGTGGTTGTGCAGGTCGATGAGGGCCTGCACGGCCTCTTCCACTGAGCCCATCTGGATCAGCGCCATCTTGCGGTCCTTCCTGTAAGACCAAGGGGTCTGAGAGCAGGACAGGGGAGGGCAGGGCAGGGGAGGGCAGGGCAGGGAGAGGAGGGCAGGGCAGAGAGGGGGGCCCCTGGGTACTCACTGGAAGAACTTGAAGCCCTTCACCACACCCCCGTTGCTGGAGAAGAGGCTCTTGAGGTCCTCCTCAGATATTGAAGGCCTGTGGAGAGATGGGTCTGAACTAATGGGTCCCCACTGCTGAGCTCAGCTTCCAGGGACCATGAAGGCCTAAAGGCTCTCTGGGGCCCAGAAATGGGACAACAAATGTCCGGTGCCCTGAAGTGCCCGATTTTTTTCCTTTGTGAGATGGACTCACAATGTAGCTCAGGTTGCTTCACACTCATTGTGACCCTTAGCCCCAAGAGCTGGATTACAGGTGGGAGCCACACTGCCTGGCTCTGAAATGACCTTGAGAACTCAGTAGCCTCTGAACTGGACACCCACCATGCTCTTAAAGAGTACGCAGCAGACAGCAGCCTAGCATACTGGCATATTCCCATCATCCCACACAACAGGAGACTGAGGCAGGAGGTCACACCTTTGAGCTCAGCCTGGACAGTTTGGTACTGTAGTGAGACCAACTCCGTATTTTAAAAAGGGCTAGGCGTGAAAGTCAGGACAGACCCTAAGTTCAAACAGCACAGCAGTGCCCACTCCTTGCTTTGTTCTGGGTACTTGTCACCTAGTACAACTCGGGCGCTGGGCCTGTGGCTTAGCAGAGAGCATCCGCCTGTGCCTGTGGCCAGTCGGCTCCAGCAAACACTCACGGGATGTTGGAGAGGTGCAGCGTGGCGGAGGGTGGGAAGATGTTCTGGAAGTTCTTGGAACCAGGCTTCTTGAAGCGATGCAGGGGTGAATTGCCGTAGTCCTTGGTGAGGCCCTGGTCCTCCTGGCCCTCCCTTGGCAACTGCACATTCTGGTGCTTTGACAGAGTGATGCGGATGGGCTTCCCATGCAGTTTGTGCCCGTTCAGGTGACTCATGGCTGCAGACAGAAGGTGATCAGGTCACCAAGGGCCTGGTGGGCACAGGTCCACCCAACACCCCCCCACACCTCAGGCCTGGTCCTTACCCAGCTGGGCCTGGCTCCCATCTGCCATCTGTACCAGAGCATTCTCCTTCTTGTTGAACAAGATCTTCACCCTCTGCACATCACCGTAAACTCCTTCAAAAGCCCAGGAGACAGGACCTGAGACACATGGCCTCTGCCCAACTCCCACCCCCAGGAACCCCCCAGGCTCCACTCAGCCTGACCAGGTTTGCTTATTCTGCCACCGGGAGCCTGCGTCTAGCAGCCCAGGGCCATGACGGGAGCCACTAAATCAGCAGTCAAAAGCCCAGAGCAGGGAGACTGTCAAGAGCGACCACGCTCGCATGCTACTGACACGCTGAACTCTCAGAGCAGCATGCAGGGCGGTAAACCATGCGAATCTACGGCCAGGTGTAAAGTCCGCAAACCGGAAGCAAACCACATAACGAGGCCGAATGCCAAACTCCAAACTCATAGTACATCTCAGGGCGTAAAAATAATCTCAATTAAATGAAAACAAGATAATAAAAGTGTGAATAACATACCGAAAAGAATAAAGAGGCTTTGGGGTGTGACTCTCTTTAGAGGACAGCAGAGCAAGGCAGCGGAGGGACAGGGGAGAGGGAGAGGTCGGGGGGACGAGGTGCCATCGTCCACCCCGAGGAAGACAGTCCCGCAGGCGTGCAGCGGTTGATGGACGATGAAGTTGTCAGGATGTTAATTTCAAGGGCAGGTTGGTTTCCGGAGAGCAGGGTTTGAGGGGGAATTTTTGTTTTTATTTATTTATGTTTTGTTTGTTTCAAGCAACAACAGGAAGCAGAAGAACCGTGCAGTCAGTTGGCAAAGAAATTCCGGATCAGGGCAAGAAAAAAAAATTGGGAAAGGGGAAGGGGAGAAAAGAAAAAAAAGTAGCAAAAAACACAGGTCAGTAAATACATAAGGAAACAAGGCAGTGTTCCAGTCACACTCCACACACACGCGCGCAAATTAACAGCTCTACCTCGCGGACACACCGCTAGGAATGAGGTTCACGTGGCGCAGGGGACTGGCCGTCTCTCTCCAGCTGCCACTGCGCCACGGCCCCGAGGTCACCACAGGCTGGTCTCTGCGCTGCGTGACAGCGAGCAGTTAGTTCATGGCTCCTGTGAGACTTAGCTCGGCATAGCTGCCTTGCCCCAGCCCAGGAAAGCTGCAGGCTGGAACAGCAGGAACCTCCACTGACCCAGCAACTGGTCCGATTCCGAGGGGAGGCTTTCCACCTTTCCCTCATCCGAGCTCTCCAAAGCAAACAATCCTGACAAACGCACAGTCACGCTTACGTGACAGACAGCTGTGGCTAGGCCTGACCTCCAACAGGCCTGAGAGGATCCCCCAGCTCATCTAGACTGCTCTAAGTACCAAAGCATCTCAACTCTGCACGTTCTGGAATTGAAATACAAGAGCACGGAAACAGGAAACTCAGAGCATCTTGGGAAAGAGGCGAGTGTGAGCCAGTCTCAACACAGAGCAGACGCATCAGCGTGAGTGCAGCCGTTGGGGGGTTCGGACCCTGGGAGACTCAGGCCTCTCCTGCTGGGCGGCGCCACTGAGATCCACACCTAGCACCACTTGCCCCACATGGCCCTGGGATCCACATACCTCTGGGTTGAGGTTGCTGACCAACAGGACAGAATTCCCAGCCCCCGCCAGGCCTGGGATGCCGATGCGGCCTGCCGCAGCCGCTGCCGCAGCTGCTGAGGGAATGGCCAGGGGCGCCAGCGCTCCATGCACATTGGGGACAGACAAGCCTGGAAGGAAGGATGCAAGGAGTGAGCAAAGGGTATGTGGCAGCCCCAACGCGACAGTGCGGATACCCATCATGCACACAGGGCCACGAGGCAGCGGCCCACTTTGGGCCTACACGAGGCTCCTCAGCCTCTCAGGCCCCGGGGCAGCCTCACAGGCAGGTGCTCGGCCAGCGCACCACACCTGTCTCCTCACGCACCCAGTGGTGCCAGGTGCGGGCCTGTGCACATGCGCCAAACAGCACAAAAGCTCCGTCCGCCAATGCAGACAGGGGCCCTCTGCAAGCAGGGCCTGCCACAGGACACGCCGCGGCGGTGGGCATGCGTGCCCATTCCTCCATGCAGACGCGGCACGGCCAGCAACGCACCTGGCACTGATGGCACAGGTGGTCAGGGCACCGCACACAGTGCCAGTGCCGCCGGCGGCGCATGCTCCTCAGCCTCGGCGGCCACTTGCTTACCAGGCCACTCTATTCAATCTACGAGGGACACACCCCTCCACACACTGCGTCCTCGTCCTCGCCCCGGTGCTTGAAGGGAACCAGACCAAAGACTGTGCGGTTAGCGGCTCCTCACCAACACCAGTGCCCGCTATGCAGGCTCAGCCCTGCCCTGTCTACCACCTGCCCTGTCCAAGCCCTGTGTGGGCGCAGCTGCCCCTGCGGCTCCCTTCCCCTCTCCCAGGAAGGGGCCCCGTAGCTTGGCACGGCAGTGCCCATGGGGATCATGCCAGCCGCCCATAGAAGCGTGGCTGTGTAGGAGGTGGTGTGGGCATGCAGGCGCTGGGGTCAAGGTCAAGTGTTGAGTACCTGCGGCTTGAGGAATGGCAAAGGTGGGAGGGAAACCAGCTCCTGCATACGGAGAGGCTGAGATTATACCAGGTGCACCTAGAAATAAACGAGACACTAACCATCGCACCCACCACCTCCACCAAGCCAGAGCTGTGCCGCCGGTCTGGCCCATGCCCACTGTGGGGCGACGCGAGCATGATCCGCTGCTGAGGGCTAGACATCTGGGTGCGGGCGTGCAAGGGGCAGGGCCATCTCCCTGGGAGCAGGGCTACAGGGCCTGAGGGGCACTGACTAACTAACCGCCTGTCCCCTCCCAGTCCCGGGGCTCCAAAGCCCACTGAGGGCCACCCTTTCTGGAGCTTTCCACACACACTCAGTGCCATGTCAGGACAACATCTTACCGAAGGCTGCAGCCATGGTCTGGTCCAGTGAGGGCTGGCTATCCCCGGAGGGCAGGTCTGGGCGCGTATAATCACGGCTCTTGTCATTGTTGTATTTGACGTTGAGGCTGGTGAGCTTGGAGAAGTCGATGCGCAGCGTGCAGCAGGCGTTGTAGATGTTCTGCCCATCCAGTGACTGCAATGAGAGGAACAGGGTCAGCCACTGCCAAGGGCAGCCAAGGCAGAACCTCCCAGGGCTTCACTCACCAGCTTGGCGTGCTGGGCGCTCACAGGGTCAGCATACTGCAGCAGCGCCTGGAACTGACTGTTCTTTGTGAAGGTGATGATCTTCAGGACGGTGCCAAACTTGGAGAAGATCTGTAGGACCCAGGATGGCTATGAGAACGAGGCCGAGAACAGCCCAACCACACACACTGCACCCACACACAGCCTCACCTGGTGCAGCACGTCCAGGGTCACGGGATAGAAGAGGTTCTCCACGATGATCCTAAGCACAGGGCTCTGCCCAGCCATCGCCATCCCTGCGTCCACAGCAGCTGCCGAAGCAGCCAGGGCCAGGTTTCCTGACTGCACCGAGTTCACAGCCTGCAGTGCTGCCTGGGCCCGCTGTGGAGGCACTGCCGTGAGCCCCAAGGGCTCAGCCCGTCCCCCCAGGCCCCTGCCACCCTCCCATGTGGGCACGCACCGCCTGGTTCGGGGAGCTGTCAGTTTTGAGCTCTTTGTGGTTGGAGAACTGGATGTAGATGGGCTGGCCGCGCAGCACGGGCGTCACAGAGGTATAGTAGTTCACCATAGTGTTGGCAGCCTCCTCTGTGTTCATCTCGATAAAGGCCTGGTTCTTCCCCTTCAGCATCAGGAGATTGGTGACCTTCCCAAAGGGCAGCCCCAGGGAGATCACCTCGCCTTCAGTAACGTCACTGGGCAGCTTACGGATGTGGATCACTCTGGAGGGGACGCCGGCACTTCTGCTGTCACCTTTGAACTTCTTGCTGTCGTTTCCGTTTGCTGAAAAAGGGCAGACGGGCTCAGGCAGGGGAAGTAACACTACTGTGCAGACCACTAGGGAACCCAGAGCCCCAAGGTCAGGCAAGCTAGGACCACTGCTTTATAAAAACACCCTCCACCTCCTTGTGCATGCCTGAGCCCTAGAATTCCCAGGCATAAACCTCTTTGAATCCATCACAGACCACAAAGGCCCAGGCAGTCTGAGGTGGGGAAGGTGCCAAGTCAAACTCCCATGCCAAGCACACATCAAATCTAGGAGACACCCGTGGGCTGTGTTGTGTGGAAGAAGCCTGGCTCGGATGCCGGGTTACCTGTGGAGGCCGAGTTGCTGCTCATGATAAAGGGCCCGTTGGTAACACACGTAGAGAAGAGCTCGTCAGATCCCCGCTGGAAAAAAAAAAGAACGATGCTGCCCTGTAATGGCTATAAAGGCCAGATACTGACAGACAAGGCCTCAGCTCTCCCCTAGGCTCTCATCCCACTCCTGCCACCTACAGGAGCCCTGGGCTCTACACAACCTCAAGCCCAACTCAGCTTCTGGGGCCCATGCCAGCAGCCACGTGGAGACCCCCAACACTACCGACAAGAGCACACAGCTGCGCCCTGCTGCCACAGGCTGGGGCACTGTCTGCTCAGCAGCAGCCTCCAAAAACAAAGCTTCTCCCATATTGCAGCCACCAGCTCTGCAGCCTAGAGCTGTCCTACTTCCCAGCTGCCTAAGAAACTTGAGGCTCTCGGCACACTTTCCCAGACAGACACTGCCCGTTCATGTCATGAGCGTGACCTGGGCTCCCCAGGTCACTTATTTTAACCCCACTCTTCCCTTGGGAATTACATTTAGGAGCAGGATGTGGGCACCCTCTCCATAAAGCTGGAGGGCACAGCACAAGGACCAGAAAGTATAACTGGAGATGCAGGAAATGAGCATTCAGGTGTAGGACCTTGGCCGGACACTCCCACCGTTCTAGACCCCTGGGCTCTCCAGCCTGAGGCTGCCACCCTCTAACCCCTTGTGCTTGTCTGGGAGGCAGCTGCCAGGGGCAAAGCAGCAGACTCCACCTCTGGCACCAGGAGGGGAGGCTGAGAGCCATGGGAGCACCACCAGGAACTCCTCACCTTTTCTCGCATGGCCTTTTTGACCACCTGTCCTTCCCAGGGATACCTTCAAGAACACCTCATCCTCACCCCCTTGCAAGCCCAGGACTACTGCTACCCACCCAGAGCACCCAGGTCTGAAGATGGGGTAAGAAAACAACCATGCACCAGGCCTGTAATCCCAGCACTTGAGAGGCTGAGGCAGGAGGAATGCCACAAGTTCCAGGCCAACCTAAAATATATGACAAGACCGCCCAAAACAAAAGCAAACTATAAGAAACCTGGGTTGGGATTTAGCTCATTGGTTTCTCAGTCTGCTTTGCAAGCCAAGGTCTGGAGTTCAATCCCCAGTAACCACATACCACAACCAGGGCATGGTGGTTCACTCCTATAATCCCAGCACCTGAGAGACACAGGAAGGTAGTAGACTGCTGAGTTTGAGGCTTGTCTGGGCTACATAGTGAGCTCAGGGCCAGCCTGAACTGCAAAGTGAGACCCTGTCTCAAAAAAAAAAGAAAGACAAAGAAAAGAAAAAGAAACCAAAGAGGTACCCAGAATCCTGTGGGGAGTGAAGGGTCAGTAAGGTACAGACCGACCTCAGCATAGTGAAAGCAAAACCTGGATCCCACAAATGCCCATGCTGCCCCCTGCACAAGGCCAAGAAGGCTCAAGGGTAGCAGTGGGATCACGTGGGCCCTCCCTTAGCAGAGATGGCTTCAACTGGGCTTCTCTGTGAGGAGACCTGGATACCTGAGAGTCCAGGATGTGGCTGTGCCGGCCAGTGAAAAATCAGGGCCATGTGAAGGAAGCCAGGTAACCAGGAAACACAGGCTGCCGGCCTCTGACATTGCCATTTCTGGGGATGCAAAACCTCACCCCAGACTCTCCTCAGCTTTTCTAAACCACAGGAAGTCACCTCCTGGCATGGCTACTCACAGACTATAAGGCCAGGGATACCAAAGCTGGTCCTCCCCGAGCTGGACAGGGGCCAGCCCTCCATGTAACCCCCATGTGCTGCCACATTAACCTTAAAGGGGCAACTGAGCTTCTGCCTGGGTGCAGTGTGGGTAGGGCCATACTTCCTGGTAATGAGGTCTTGGCCACCTGCCCAGAGCCCTAACCACCAGCCCCTGGGTAGGGCTGGCACGCCCACACCCGTCTACAGGCAGCCCCATGTCCACTTGGCCACAGGCCAGTCTGCTGAGTAGCATAAGCACAGATGCCCAACACACCAGTGAACAACATCCAGTCGTGCATCATCCATGCCCACTGAGGGGTCGAGGGCCAATCAATATGGCATCAAAGGAGATAGCTAAGGCACTCCACATGGCTGGCCCCTAGGAGACCCCTCAGCCTTCCACACACTCCCTTCTCACAGCAGCAGCTAAAACTGAGGCAAAGACCAGGTGGCTGCGGGGGGCAGATGCCACTGTCCTGGTCCAAGCAGACGGGCAGCCCTGGAGAACCAGGCTCGAAGGCAGCCCCCGCAGAAGCCCAGATAAGCACCTCCACCCAAGGCTGCAGATTAAAGTCCCAGTCCCTCCTCCCGCCACTGAACAAACAGGTTTTATCTGCACGAAGATCTGCAGGCTTCATGTAGATGGCAGCCCATAGGGAAAAAACTGAAACCCGGTCTGGGAACCACCAGACTGACCAGAAACCAGCTGGCTGCTGCTCAGGATGTCCAGGCGGGGTCATCCCACAGTTACAGAGGACAGGACGCCCCAGCTGAAGCCAAGCAGGGCAGTCAGTCCTTGATCCACACAGGCCTTCCCTGAACCTCACAGGGCCTTCTTTGAGGCAGTCTAGCGCTTGATGGCGGCACCCCCAGAGCAGCACCTCCAGGTCTGGCCTCAAGGGCTATCAACTGTCTAAACTGCCAGTGCCAGCCAGGCAACTCGGGAAGCTGAGCTGATCAGCTCAGAACCATTAACAGGCAGCACTGAGACCTCTCCTCAAAAAAGGGAAAACCAACTCCTCCCAGTGCTGAGGCTGTCCTTCCCTCGATGCTCAGCTCCAAACACACAGATAATTGAAATCACAGGAAACTGACAACACACGTCTCTTCTGAGGCATGCTGCCATCAAGACACACTTCAAGAGTGCCACATGATGCCCTGGATCCCACTGTGGCCTCAACACGTACCCAGAACAGATCAACTCCTTCAGGGGTTCCCACACTTGACAAGGGTTCACTATGTAGCCCAAGTTGGCCTTGAATTCGTGGTGACCCTCCTGTCTCAGCTTCCCCAGTGCTAGAATTATCATTCTAACTCTCTTTAAGGCTTGCCTGAACTTCAGGCACAGAGGTTGCAGCCATAAACTCCCCTGGCCTCCAGTGTTCTCCTGCTGAGCGAGGCTTACACAGCATCCTGTACAGAGCAACCTGCACTTAGGTACAGCCAGCAAACCCAGTGCATCCCAACCTCACACATTTTCTGAAGATCACCTGGTGGCAAACCAAACCAACGCAATCCAGAGGGCTGCTTCAGAAAATTGTCTCTGGCTACCTTAAGCCAGCAAAGATGGGCCCACTGTAAAAGGCAAAGTGAAAAGTGCCTACCTTCGTACCAACTGCTATGTCTGGGACGATGCTGTGGAGAGAAATGAGAGACATCAGCAAGGTGTGCTCCAAAGGTGGCAGCCCAGCCGGAGCCTAAAGCCCTCAGACTACTGAAGCTCACTCAGGACAGGAAAAGGAGCCATCATTTAATCTCAACTTGAAAAGGCGCCACCATTGTGCTTTAGCGTGCCTCCCTCCCAGCAGGACTCCAGACCCCGCCTCTGGACGCTTAAGGGTCCAAACACACAGGTCACCCCCTCAAGAACAGGGTCTTGCTTTTAAAACTTCAAGGGGCCCTTGTTTGCTTTCTGTTAAAACTGGAAGTGCCCAAGGAAGGCCTAAAAGGAGGCCAAGAGCACAGACCGAGGTCAGAGCTTCCGGCCGGGTGGGGGCAGGGATCTCCCTTAGGAGAGGGTGGCTGTTGGAATGGTGGTTAAAATTAACAAAAGTAGCAGACGGGCCAGGATACGACACAAGTTACTAATCAACCCTGGCTGCGCCTGACTGGACTTTCTCCCTTTCTGGGGAAATCAAGAAGAGACCACGACTGCCAGGAGACCGGAACACTCCATCTCCACCTCCTAGACTAGCTCTTAACAGAAAACCTGCCAGGGGCCTCAACGTGGCAGACACCACTGGCAAGGCCCTAAGTGACTCACAGACGTTCGCTCAGAAAGGGGACTTAGTCAGCGAGCGGCTGGCCATGGTCCCTTCCCGGGAGTGGGACTCTCCCCACGCCCGGCCGGCACCTAGCCACTGCGGCGACCTCAGGCGCTGGGCTGCACGGAGCCCGCAACAGCACCGCGGCCTCCAAGACCTAAAAAGTCTCATACTTTTAACAGAAAAAAAACAAAAACTTTGGTTTCAGTGACTAAAAAAGCTGACTCGAGGAAAAAAACCTCCCAGAAAACCCAAGGAACGCCAAAGCACCTCTGGAACCTCGGATTTCTTGCGCAGCAGGGTCGCAGCTGCAGGAGCTACCCGCACCGACCCGCAAGGCCACACCTGAGCCGCCAGCACACTGGCGAGAGGCGATCAGCCCCAAGGCCATCCCCTCCAGGCCTAGGTGGCATACTCCGGGAGGTGAAAAGGCCGACCCCAGCCCAGCTCCTACGATCCCGCGTGGTTTCAGATCCTGCCCCCCCCATGTCCGGCCTGGGGCCGGGCGGGGTCTGTGACCAAAGCCCGGGAAAGGCGCGCGCACCCGCGGCAAGACGCGCACGTGCACGCGGGACTAAACTGCGCACGCGCACGCGCGGCGCCGAACTGGGCGCGCAGGGGACATCTGGGCGCGCGGAAGAGGGCGCATGCGTGTAAAGCGGACGGGAAGCGGGAAGGGCCGCGCGGCGCTGTAGCGAATACAACCAGCAGGATCGGGGCCGCGCAAGGAAGTGCCGAAGGGGCGCGGGACAGTGTAAACTCAGGAGTGGGAAAGTACAAGCCTGAAGTGCGCCGGAAGAAGAAAATGGGCGCGAAGCAAGGGCGCGGCCCCTCCGCCCTGGGGCTCCCGCGCGGCCTCGTCCCGCGCACGCCACGCGGACAGGAGGCCCAACGCGCGCAACGGCCGGCCCTGGCGACAGGAGTGGCGGCGGCAGGGGAGGTTGGGTGGCAGCCTGGGCAGGACTGCAATCCGGAGTGGGGGTAGGGAGTACAGGGCAACTCACCCGTCCATGGCACACAGAGCAGACCCGAGGGGGAAGGAGTGGAGGCGCCGGAATAGCAGGAACCGACTCAACAGCTCCGAGTTATAGACTCACAAGATGGCGGAGACGCCCGCACACGTCCCCCGCGCGCGCTGCCCATTGGTTCCAGACATGGCTGGGGGCGGAGCTCGTTCTGTGGCCGCTCCTTCAGAACCTCCCAATGACCTGGAGGCTGCTACTGAGGTGGGGTCAAAAAGGTGAGTCCGACCCTATTGGAGAAAGTGGCCATCCATCATATTGAAAGGCGGAAATGGCCTGTGAAGTATGGAGAGGTTGAGAAACTGTGTGGGCACGTGACGGTATGTAAGCCAATGAGTGACCTGCTGCTCGGCGAGGAGCTTTGCGGGAGAAGCCATCTTGAGAGTGGGTACGTGGCGAGTCAGGTGTAGAGAAGCATGCTCGCCCTCTGGCTATCGCCATCTTGCAAGCGGGCAGGGGCAATCCGCCCGCGGCAAGAGGGCAAAAGGAGTTGTGTCGCCATCTTGAAATAGGGCAGAAAAACCTGCCATTCTCCATCTTGCTTGTGGGCACATGGCCAAAAAAACGTCGGACTCAACTGAGCCTTTACTCCTGGATTAGTGTTTGGGGAAATGGAGGCCATAGTGTCTCGTGCCGAGGAGCACACCGAGATCTCGGGTCACTGCAGAACATCCTTTGTCCACCCCAGAGCAGCCAAGCTGGACTTAAAATACAGCGATGGGTAAACTGGGACTCAGGTCATACGGTGAATGCCTTCTCTCCTTGTGGAAAACTGAACTTGGGCTGCAGAGAGAATAGCTGTTGGACATATAGTTGAGGAAATTGAGGCCTGAGCCGCAGGACAGACAGCTGCTCACGCAGATCGGGAACTGAGGCTCTGGCACGGAATGAACAAGAGCAGAAATCCCACTTGAGAAATCCCTCTTGAGAATCAGACATGATAGCATACATCTGTAATCCCAGCAGTACGGAGGATGAGGCAGGAGAGTCGCCACAAAATCAAGATCAGTGTGGACTACATAGTGAGTTCAAGACTAGCCTGATTGACATAGCAAGACACTCCCTTAGTGTAAAAAATTTAAAATGAAAATTAAAAAGAATTCCTCCCCCTCGGGTTTCTGTCCAGCAGTTACCCACCACCAATGTTCCTAGACCCGAATCCAGGGCTGACTGAGGGTGGAGACATTGGGCCTGTGAATACACACTCAGTAAATAAAGGAAATTATCCAGATTCTTGTCTTCCTGCTGGAAAAGGGATTGCAACCCAGCACCAGCACAGGGAGGAAAGGCCAGGCCTGTTTTCCATGTGGGGTGAGGCCGGACTGCCTTGAGAGTCCAGGCAGCTTCCCTGGTCTGGCAAGAACCTCACTGGGCCTAGCAGCCTTGGATCCCTAGCGGGCCGGGTGCCAAGGGATTCCAGCTGGGATTAGGGGCGGCTGCCGATTTCCACGGAGTCCTGTCATGCAGCCAGCCAGCAGGCATCTGAAAGGCCAGAACCACTAATCAGGAATGCCCCGGTGGATTTAGAAGATCAGTGTGCAGGCCTAAGGATTTGCACACTCTGAGATGCTGGTCCTGGTCCCCTGCTCAGGATGCAGGGATGGGGCACACACAGCATTGGAGCTGACAGTCTAGGGAAAGGAACTGAGGTGGCCGCTGAGGTGAGCACACATCTGGTTGCTAAATTGCCCAGGCCACCTCAGCCTGCAAGGCTGAGATTCCAGGTCAGTGCCAGCATAGCTACTTTCTTGCTTCCTTTCCAGGCTGGTTTCCAATGCACAGCTGTTCCTTCTAGAAGATTCTTCCTTGAACCTGCCTGTAATGGCCCCATCCTCCTGCCCCCAGGACCTTTGAATGCCCATCGCCTTTGGGAAATTTCTCCTTACACCTATCAGTAGTCCTCCCTCTCACTGCTAGGTGGGGAGGTCATAGGGGATGAGAGCATGTTCCTAGAGAGGTGGCTACCACCAGCCCAGCCTCAAGGACACACTTTTACATCCCAGATGAGCCCTATAGCACTGGAAGGGGCAGCTGGATACCGTCCTCCAAAGCAGGATTAAGATAAAGCTACAAATTGGACCCAACCGGCCAAAGTGGCACATACCTATCATCCCACACTGAGGAGGCTACAGTAGGAGGGTCACTGCTTATTTAAGGCCAGACTAAACTAATAGTGAGACTTGTCTTGAAACCACCCCCCCCCCAAACTTAAATAAAAAGCAGAAGAGCCCTATGTCACCACAGCAGGGCCTAGCCTGGGCCAGCCTGGCCATATAGAAGCCAGACTCCACTGGGCCCTATCTACAGAGAAGTCATAGCTTCGGGGAAATGGTGCAGGGAGAAGCCCGAAGGCACTGAGTTGAGCACCTGACTTATTCAGTAGGGCTGCTTTGTCTCTGTTCTGCTCCAGCTCCCAACCTGGCCTCACCAGCTGCTCCTTCATTAATGATTTAGAGGAACGGGTGAGCCCACCTTGCTTTTGTGTGTGGCACATTGGCTGCCTTGTCCCTGTGGAAACTGATCCTCCCGATACTGTGGCCCGGAGGGAGAGTGGAGAGGCCCAGGGCTCTGGAAGCAGCCGGCCCAGCCAGGCCTCCCACTACTCTTCAGGTCTGACCAGGCAAGGCAGTGACTGGACCTCAATTTACCTCTTTGTCAAAATTCTGGTGGAGGCAGGACTATGGCAGTATCTTCATGCTGAGAATGTCCTGTGCTTTTAGTCCCCTCCCCCCCCCCCTTTTTTTGAGACAGGGTCTTGCTTTGTAGTTCAGGCCGGCCCTGAGCTCACTATGTAGCCCAGGCAAACCGCTGTGAACTCAGCAATCCTCCTGTCTCTTCCTCCCCGAGTGCTGGGATTACAGACATGAGCCACCACACCCGGCACTGTGGTATGTGGTATTGAGGTGGACGTGAGTCACCACGCCCAGGATTCAATGTGGTTACTGGGATCGAACTGAGGACCTTGCACTTGTGAGGCAGGTGCCGGAACCACTGAGCTAAATCTCTGGCCCTGTCCCCTCCCCCTTTTGAGACAGGGTCTCACTATGTAGGTCAGGCTGGTCTTAAACTATCGGATATCCTTTGACCTCAGCCTCCAGAGGGCTGGGATCATAGACATGGTGCATTACGTCTGGCACCCCCACCCCTTTAAAAAAAAAAAAAAACACTCTATGGCCAGGGATTTAGCTTAGTGGTTAGGGTACCTCTCTCCCAAATGCAACGTCCTGAGTTCAATCCCCAGTACCAAAAAATAATAATTTTAAAGAAAAAAAAGCTAATCTTTGGTTTTTGTTTGTTTTTCTTGTACTGGGGCTTGAACCCAGGACCTTCTGAGTGAGCTACATCGCCAACAGATTTTGTATATTTTTATATTTTGACAGGTTTTGCTAAGTTGGTCAGGCTAAGCTCAAACTTGAAATCCTCCTGCCTCAACCTCCCAAAGTGCTCAAATTACAGGCCTGGGTCACCACCACACATCCCCAATGTGGATTGAACTCAGGAACTAGCACTTGCAAGGCAGATACGGTGCCACTGACTAGATCCACAGCCCTGATTCCACCTTTATTTATTGCCTTGATTATAAAATCAATAGAATGGAAGCCAGAGATTTAGATCAGTGGTTCTGGTGCCTGCCTAGCAAGCACAAGATCCTGAGTTCGATCTCTGGTAACCACATACAACAATGCCGAGTTTGGTGACTCACGCCCACCAGCAGTCAGTTCCACATACCACAGTGCTGGGTGTGGTGGCTCACCCCTGTAATCCCAGCACTCGGGAAGGAGAGGCAGGAGGATTGCTGATTTTGAGGCTTGCCTGGGCTATGTAATGAACTCCGGGTCAGCCTGAACTACAAAGCAAGAACCTGTCTCAAAACAAAACAAAACAGGGTTGGGGATTTAGCTCAAGTGTACTGCACCTACTTTGGAAGCACAAGGGCCTGAGTTTGATCGCTGCTGCCACCACAAAAAAAAAAGAAAAAAAGGGGGGGGCTCAGGGTGGGGCCTCCTGCCAGTTCCTAGATTTTTCAATACTGGTATCAAACCCTGGCTCTCTTACTGAACCACATACCCAGCCCATTGTATTATTTTTAATTTTGAGACAGCATCTCACTGATTTGCTAAAATGATCATGCTGGGTTTAAACTCAATATCTTCCTGCCTCAATCTTCCAGTGTACTGGAATGGGGGGTCACCACACCCAGATCTCATGTTTCCTAGAGTCGAACTTAGGTGGGAGACAGTTTCAGACATTGAAGTTGAACCTGCCAGGGCAGGGGCTCGGAAGGAAAGGCTAGAGAACTCAAGGGTCTAACTCACCCTCAGTGGAACTGGACCAGCCAGGACGGACCACTTGCTGGCCCTTGGTGAGTCCCCAAGCCCCTCCCTTGAATTGTTGAGGTCACCTCTAAGGGAGGTCCAGTCCAGGATGCTCCCCTGCAAAGCCCCAGAGGGAACAGCCACCCCACCCCACCCCCAGATGCACTTTCTGTTTGATTGATTGATTGATTGATGTTTTGCCTTTTGTGGTTTGATTTTTGATTTTTTGATTTTTGTGTGTGTGACTGGGTCTTGCTTTGTAGTTCAGGATGGCCCTGAACTCACTATGTAGCCCAGGCAAGCCTCAAATTTAGTGATCCTCTTGCCTCTCCCTCCTGAGTGCTAGGATTCTAAACATAAACCACCACACCCGGCATTGTGGTGTGTGGTACTGATTGCTGGTGGGCATGAGTCACCACTCCCGGTATTGTTGTATATGGTTACCAGATCGAACCAGGGACCTTGCCCTTGCTAGCTAGGTGCTGGAACCACTGAGCTAAATCTCCAGCCCCCTTTCACGATTTTTTAGAGGGGTAATCGAGACAGAGTCTTTCTAGGTAGCCCAGTTTGGCCTTAAACTCATGGGGACCCTCCTGCTTCAGCCTCTGGAGTGCTAGGATTACAGGGGTGGGCCATCGTAGCTGTTTTAGTCAAATAAAGAGGTGCAGGCCTGTCACCCTCACACTCTGGGAAGCTGCATCAGGACAAGTACAAGTTTGAGCCCAGCCTGGGCAGTTTAGTGACTTAGTGAAAAACTTATCTCAAAACATTTTTTTAGGGCCGGAGATTTAGCTCAGTGGTTCTGCAGCCTGCCTAGCAAGTCCAAGGTCCCTGGTTTGTTCCGGTAACCACATACAATGGTATGCTATTGGGCGTGTTGGCTCACGCCCAACAACAATCAGTACCATACCCACAGTGCTGGGCATGGTGTCTCATGCCTGTAATCCCAGCACTCAGGAGGCAGAGGCAGGAGGATGGCTGAGTTTGAGGCTTGGTTGGGCTACATAGTGAGCTCAGGGGCAGCCTGAACTACAAAGCGAGACCCTGTCTCAAAAAACAAAACATTTTTTTAAAAGGCTTAGTATGGGCATAATGGTATACGCCTGTAATCCCAGTACTCACAAGGCTGAGGCAGGAGGGTCACTGCTACTTTGGCCTGAGATGTAGTTCAGTGGCACCTTGCCTGCCCAGCAAGTGCAAGGTCCTAAATTTGATTCCTGGTATAGAAGAAAAAAAGAGGGGATCACTGCTGAGTTCAAGGCCAGCCTGAATTACACAGTGAGACCTTGTCTTCAAAAAAACAAGTGCTCACTTCAGCAGCACATATACTAAAAAAAACCCAAACAAATAAAATAATGCCGGGCATGATGGCTCACACCTGTAATCCCAGCACTGAGGAGGCAGAGGCAGGAGGATTGCTGAGTTCGAGGCTTGCCTGGGCTACATAGTGAGCTCAGAGCCCGCCTGAACTAGAAAGTGAGACCCTGTCTCAAAACAAAACAAAACAAAACATGAAGAAGAAGAAAAGAAAAACAGTGAGGATGCCACTCTGTGTAAAAGCCCTGGGTTTCCTTCCCAGTACCTAAGGAAAAAATTTAAAAAGCTATTTGCCACACAGGGATGGAACCCCAGGCCTCACACCTCACACATGCTATGTAAGTGTTCTACCACTGAGCTCCACCCTCAGCCTTTCTTTCATAATATTTGGGGGCTTGGTTTTTGGGGGGTTGAGATGGTCTCACTTTGTAATACAGGCTGGTCTTACTACGTAACCTATGTTGGACTTGGATTCCCAGAGATCTTCCTGCTTTTTGTGTGTGTGTGCGCTTTTGGGTTTTTTTGTTTGTTTGAGACAGGGTCTCGCTTTGTAGTTCAGGCTGGCCCTGAGCTCACTATGTAACCCAGGCAAGCCTTGAACTCAGCAATCCTCCTGTCTCTGCCTCCCGAGTGCTGGGATTATAGGCGTAAACCACCACGCCCAGCGGTTTTATTTTTTATTCTGAGACATGATCTCATTGAATTGCTAAATTGCTCAAGCAGGGCTGGAATTTGAGAGGCTCCTGCCTCAACCACGCAGACAGGTGTGGGTGTGTCACCCTGACCGGCGTGTCTGTCTCTTTTATTCAATGTTTTGAGTTTCCTCTTAATGTCTTTCCCCTGGCCCAGGACCCCAAGTGACATGACTGGGCTAATTTCCTCAGGGCAGAGACATCCTGCTTTCTACTTCCTGCACGGTGCTGGCATCAGGAGCACCATGTAGGGTCTGCGTCGCCCCTAAATATGGCTCAGCCCAGGCTATGGGGTTCAGTAGAAGTGACAGTCCCTCTGTTTATGTCCCTTCAAGGCCTGTGGCACCCACAGGACCTGGTATAGCTGTGCTTGGCCCAGACCCCCTTGTGCTGTGCCATGCTTTGGCTGAGGTCCTTGTTCCCAGCCCAAGCAGAAAGGGGGACAAGGACTTTCCTGTCATGTACTGTGGTGTCCCGCCTACTGGCAGCAGACCCTGGGCAGTTCCGGAAGCCACCAAGCCCACTGAGGAGGGCCCCACGCCAGCCATCACAGCCCACAGGAAGCAGCACAGAGAAAGGCAGGAAGGGCCCGGCTGGTGTGGAGGGAAGGGCTTCGAAGCAGAGGTGACCTGGCGGGCAGTGGCCATTACTGAGTGAACTAGGGCCACGTGGCAGAGGGAACCTCTACTGCAGACAGACTGCTGGGGGCTGGGCGTGGCTCAACCACCTGCCCACCCACACCCTGGGGAAGGGCACAAAACCAGATACCTGTGCATTCCCCTGGAGTCTGAGGCATAGTGAGTTCAGGGCCAGTCCAGACTACTTACCTTAAGTGTGTGTCAAAGAAGAAAGGGCAGGGCCGGGGGGTGGGGGGGATTTAGGTCAGCAGTTCCAGTGTCTGCCTTGAAAGCACAAGGTCCCAAGTTCAATCCCTGGTACTGCATACCACAGTGCCAGGCATGGTGGCTCATACTTGTAATCCCAGCACTCAGGAGGCAGAGGCAGGAGGATTGCTGAGTTCAAGGCTTGCCTCCGCTACATAGTGAGCTCAGGGCCAGCCTGAACTACAAACCAAGACCCTGTCTCAGCAAAAGAAAGAAAGAAAGAAGAGGGCAATTTAGAAAGAGATTCAGAGCTGTAGAGACAAGCGAGACCCTCCAGGACTGGAAGGTGACCAGTTTGTGTTGTGCTCAGCAGCTCCCATGTGCTTGGTTACGACTGGAGACAGGCCAGGGCTGGCCTGGGTGGCCACCCGTTACCGTAGTAGCGGCAGGAAGATGCACAACTCCTCCACCCACTGCCTCCAAGGCCTTGCAAAATTCATTAAAAGGGAGATGTCTCGATACATGGGAACCTGAGCCCAGCAGAAAGCGATCCGGGGCCATCTGCTCACTGGCATCCTTGAGGTCATCGCTCAGTGGCGAAGTGGGGGGGGGGGGCAGCGTGCAGAGCCAGGTGCCAGGATCCCGCTTGCTCCCGGTGGAGTTCAGACCTTGGCTTGGCTTGGTCTTTGTTTTGTTTTGCAGCACTGAGGGCTGGGCCCAAGGTCTTTGCACTGAGCTACACCCCCAACCTTTTAAAAATTTTATACTTTGAAACTTGCTAAATGACTGTTTCCCACATTGGGCTCGAATTTGTAATCCTCCTGCCTCAGCCTCCCAGAGTGTTGGGATTATAGAAAGATGCCAAAGGCTGGGGATTTAGTGCAGTAGTACTGTGCCTGCCTCACAAATGGGAAGTCCTGAGTTTCCTCCAGAACTAAAAAAGACAGATGCTGCCTCACCCAGCAGGGTGACATGGTAGAAAGTTAAAGTGTCAAAGGGTCTGAGATTGCAAAGGTGTAAGAAAAGCTTTTCTCCATGATGGGAGACTCCCCTAGAGGACAGGTGTGGTGATGGGACTCTGTGTGGTCATCACACTGTGGAACTCCTGGCGTGGAACCGGTGAGGGCAGGAATGGGGGGGGCGCCCCACAAAGAATGACAAGCCCTAGAATGCATCGTGCCCAGGGCAAGACCTTGGCATGAAGAATAGAGCCTGGTGTTGAATGCTTATTAGTCCAGCACCCTGGGACACTGAACCCAACCTAGTCAATTCAGTGACTTTTCAAGATTTAGGCTCAAAAATATAAAATAAAAAATAAAAAATGAAAAAGGGTTGGGGGGGGGTATGGCTCAGTGAAAAGGCCTTGGGTGCCATCTCCAGTACCCCCCAAATAGCCCAGGGTCTCTTGAAATGGTGCCTGGTGAGAGGATGGTGGCCTGGGGAGGGATAGCTGGGATAACTCTGGAGGAGCTGGCCAGGGTAGATGGCATGTGTGTCTCAGAGGCCAGGCCCAGCCACCCTGCCTCCCCCGTAGGCAGGAGATGAAACCAAAGACTGCGGCCCACACTGGGGACATCATGACATTAATAGTTGATAAGGGAACCAGACACCGATCTCCAGCTGCAGCAGTGGCTCAGGTGGCCTCCATGGTCCTTGTCCCGGCGACGCTCCTGTCTGCCAGCCAGGGGATGGGACCGGCCCCGCCGAGCCAGCATGGCAGGTGGCTTGCACTCACTGTGCACCCCAAAACCGGGTCACACTCAGCAGGTTTTATTTTCCAGTAGTGAGACTGTAACCCAGGGTCTTCACGCTGAGCCATATCTTCGCCATTCCTTTCTGGGTTTTTTTTAAGACAGAGTCTTGCTTTGTAGTTCAGCCTGGCCTTGAGCTCACTATGTGGCCCAGGCAAGCCTCCAATGTAGCAATCCTCGAACTCAGCAGTCCTCCTGCCTCTGCTTCCCGAGTGCTAGGATTATAGGCCTGAGCTACCACGCCCACCACTGTGGTATGTAGTACTGATTACTGGTGGGCGTGAGTCACCACACCCGGTATTGCTGTATGTGATTACTGGAGATGAACCAGGGAATTCCTGCTTGCTAGACTGGTGCTGGAACCAGTGAGCTAAATCTTCAGCCCTATGAACTTTATTTTTTTAAAAAAGATCCTCAAAGGTTTTGTCTCCTGGTCCTTATAGAAAAACATTAAAAATTACAACTGGTTACAAAGGCAAAAACAAACCAGAGAAATCCAGAGACAACTACTAATGTTTCAGATGTCATTATTCTGCATGGGCTTTGACTTTTTACTTATTTATTGAGATAGGGTCTCTTGCCTTGTAGTTCAGGCTGGCCCTGAGCTCACTATGTACCCCAGGCAAGCCTCAAACTCAGCAATCCTCCTGCCTCTGCCTCCGGAGAACTGGGATTACAGGCGTGAGCCACCACACCCAGCCAGGCTTTGATTTTTTTTTTTTTTTTTTTTTTTTTTT
>PVIC010022413.1:0-27698 GCA_004025085.1 Thryonomys swinderianus | reverse complement strand
AAAGAATGACAAGATCGATCCATTTAGGTGCAAATGGAGACATCTGGAGGATATACTAATAAGTGAAATCAATAGATCACAGATAGACAATTTCCGGATCTTCTCTTTGGCATGAACACCTGTAGATGCAAATGAGTTCTAGAAAGTAGGACAGCTTTTATAGAGTGGAATATTTTTATAGGAAACTTGGTGTGGGAATGTGATGAGGGGAAGGAATAAATATGATACAGAAAGAAAATAAAAGAGCATGTATAAAGTGGGGAGGAGGGGGTAGTGGGTAGGGATATGGGTAAAAATGAGAATTAACTTGTGGCATATACTGGTACAAATTTCCCAATGTTATATGTGATTTTGAGATGTATATAAATTGTACCAATAAAGAATTCAATAAAAAAAAGAAAAAAAAAGAAAACTAAGAAACTGCATGAATACAAAAACAGCTTTCCAAGAAATTCTAAACAGGATTCTAGTAAAAAAGAATGAGGGTCATAACTCTATGAGGCTCAACAGAGGGAGGCCATTATGCAAGGCAAGGCATTGAAAAGGGGAAGAATTTTTAAAAAGCCAGCAATAGGAAATATCGTGACAAGGATAAGCCAACACATATCAGTTATAACCATCAATGTTTCTTTTTTTTTTTGAGACAGGGTCTCACTTTGTAGTTCAGGCTGGCTCTGAGCTCACTATGTAGCCCAGGCAAGCTTCGAACTCAGCAATTTCCTGTCTCTGTCTCCCAAGTGCTGGGATTACAGGCATGAGCCACCACGCCCGGCACCATCAATGTTTTTTTAACCATCAGTGTTTTTTTTTTTGAGACAGAGTCTCGCTTTGTATTTCAGGCTAACCCTGAGCTCACTATGTAGCCCAGGCAAGCCTTGAACTCAGCAATCCTCCTGTTTCTGCTCCCAAGTGCTGGAATTACAGGTGTGAGCCACCATGCCTATCACTGTGGTATGTGGTATTGATGGCTGGTGGGCATGAGTCACCATGCCCAGCATTATATTTAGTTACCGGGATCGAACTCTGGACCTTGCGCTTTTGAGGCAGGCACTGGATCCACTGAGCTAAATCTCTGGCCCCCATCAATGTTAATGGCCTCAATTCACCAATAAAAATAAATAGACTGGCAGAATAGATTAAGAAGCAAGATACAACACATCTACAAACCTTTAGCCAACCTTATCAAAAAAGGAAAGAAGAGGCTCAAATCCATGTAATTAGGAACAAAAAGGCTGAAATCATAATAAATCCAGCAGAAATTCAGAGGATAATACACACCTACTTTGTACTCCAATAAGATGGAAAACAGAAGAAACAGATTCCTAGACACATATGAACTACCTAAGTTAAATGAGAAAGATATGAAAAAACTTGAGACATTTATAGCCAAATGGATGTAACTTGAGGCCATATTCATAAATAGGACATGCGTAATACTGTATCATTTCTTTAGTGCGAGAAACTGAATTTATGAATGAGGTCCAAAACGTACAATAAGAATTGTCAAAAGGGAAGAAAGTGTTCAAAGGGGAAGGGGAGCCGAGGGAGGGCCAGGGCAATGTGAAGAAGGGAAAGAAAAATTTGATGGTAGAAGGGAATAAAAGAAACAAAGTGTATGTATAAAGGAAGTTGGGGGGCCTTGAAGGGACAGCAGGGGAATAAAATAGAATAGAAATCCACATACATCATGTACAGATACAAATTCTCAGTGGTGATTGTGATCATAGTATATTCCTGAAATGTACCAATAAACTCAAGAAAAAATAATGATTGTATTGATCATTGGTTAGAAGGATAAAAAACACTGTTTTTCTAGTATACTAATACATTTAAAATTTGGGCAAGAACTTACAAGCAATTGAATGACACTCGACTAAGAATTCTACTAGTATCTATTTTTCTTTAAATTAAAAAAATTACCCTTTGAAATGACAGTTGAGAAGATCTTCCTGTGTGGGTTAGCCTTGTGGAGTGAGGAAAATACACAGGATGTCAGCACCAAGCACATCCATATGGTGTGTCAGCCAGGCACTGAGTTTTCTGGGAAAGGATACGTTTAGGATGATATGCACACCAACAGGTAGGGAAGGAAACCATTATTTTAGAATCCTAGAAGAATTTTGTCAGATTCTTTGTTGTGTAATTATTGCTGCTGTGCTCCAGCTGCAGATTACAACAGCTTCAAGACAAACTTTATTTCCTTAAGAAACTTAAGCTTTAGGAGCTGTTAGAATTTTCAGCTAGGAGTGACAGAAAATACAATTTAAAATGACCTAAGGAAGAATGGGGAATATTAAGTTACATAATGAAAAAGTCCAAGGCTAAGATTAGTTTGATTTATGGCTTCAAGTGATTTTCTATTTCTCTATTTCTTGGTCTTTTTCATTTTTGGGCCATTCTGCAGCCTCCCATTGTAAAGTAACCTCTGTGGTATATTTTTCAGTGCTGGGATCAAATTCAGGGCTTCATGCATGGTATGGTAGGCAAATGCTCTGCCACTGAACTACATTCTCAACCTATGAGAAGCCTTCTAATGTGAATATTTGCTTGTGATTTCCAGACCAAGATTCATGTATCTCATTAGTTCTTCCTAGACACTCATCTCTCCTGGAACCAGTCACTGGGGCTTGGAGAATGACTTGTATGAAGTGGTTTGCCCTTGGTCTGAATGAGGGTCAAGTCAATGTCATTGATAAGCACCTTGCCTTTGTGTAAGAAAATGGGCAGTCATTCAGAGAAAGTTCTAGAAACCAGGGGAAAGATGAATGGAAGCTGGGAGTGAAGCATTTCATCTGAGGTGAAAGCATTAAAAGATCACATTTCTTACAATGTAATGTACTGCCAAGTTAGGGCAGTAGATGCCAGGGAAATTCTGTTCAAGTAAAACCTGAAAGACAAGTAATGGGAATTCTACATTGGACTAGGGAGGGAGGCAGAGGCCAGATCAGAAGAATCCTGGGGCTCAACTGGTGGTGCTTGAACTTGACAATGATGAAATTGAAACAGATGTCCTCCCATCACCTTTGGCACCACTAATGATTGATTTTGAGATCATTCTATTTTTCCTATTTCCTAGTTTTATCTTCCTTTTTACTGTTCTTATTTGTTCTTTCAATTCTATCAAGGCACTTAGCTTATTTCCTGAATGTTCCTCCCTCCCCTCATATTCCTTGCTGCAGACAGCTGGTTGGATTCAGTAGATTATATCAAGAATTAACTGTGGGGGGGCCGGAGGGTTAGCTCAGTGGTTCTGGCGCCTGCCTCGCAAGCTCGAGGTCCTGAGTTCGATCCCTGGTAACTACATATAATGCTGGGTGTGGAGACACGCCCACCAACAATCAATACCGCATACCATAATGCCGGACGTGGTGGCTCACGCCTGTCATCCCAGCACTTGGGAGGCAGAGACAGGAGGATTGCTGAGTTCGTGGCAGCTTGCCTGGGCACCATAGTGAGCTCAGGGCCAGCCTGAACTACAAAGTGAGACCCTGTCTCAAAAGCCAAAAAAAAAAAAAAGAATTAACTGTGGGGAAGTGACATGGGGGATTTCTGTAAACTGAATAATGATAATCTCAAAAAGGCATCACCTGAAATGTATTCAGTTTGGCCTTCTGTATTTTTGAGTTCTGCATCTGTGAATTCAGCTAACAGCAGATTAAAAATATTAGAAAAACAGTGCATCTGAGACCTTTTTCTTGTCATCAGTCCCTGAACAATACAGTAAACAATTGCTGACAGAGCATTTACATTGTATTAATTATTATAATAATCTAGAGATAATTTAATCTATATGTGAGGATGTGCATAGATAATATGCAAATACTATGCCATTTTAGAAAAGGAACCAGAATATATGCAGATTTTAGTATGGGAGGATGTCTAGACCAAATCTTTCTTGGATAACAAAGGACAACAGTCAGTCTTGAACAATAACTTGACTGAATTAAGAGATTCCTGGAGATGTGATTGGATTGTGAGGATACTAGCCTCACTGATAGGTTGGCCCATGAATAAGTTCATAGTGGGTCGCTATGGCCCATTATAAAGCTTCTGACCGGAATCAACCAGCAGTTCTAGAGTTCCTTGGAGAAGTCGGGGGGTGTTGGACATGCTGACCCAAGTGTTGGTAGCTTATATGAAGAACCAGAGAAACACAATAGTTCTTGAGATTTTTAAAAAGCATCAATTAGGAGCTGCTCCCCCAGAAAACCCAAAAACTGAGCTGTCTTGCCTAGAACTGGCAGAAATGAAAAAGAATATGAAGATACTACAGAAGAAAATGAAAAACCGAGAGCAAAGTTTGCTCAGTATGAACCATCTCAGGAGGTGAAGGGTGCTGAATAGGATTCTTCTCAGTTGAAAAGACAATGAAAACTCATTTTATATGACTTAGTTTGTGTAGTTCATAATCCTTTCTGAACAGATGTTATAAAACTTTTAATGTGTTAAATTCATCTGTCACATATTAGATGTTATAAACACATAGAATCACTAGTAAAAACTCAATATATCTTTCTTTGGGTCTTAGAAGAATCCAAAGTAAATCCTGAAGGAGACCTAAACAGTCATTGATCTCATTAAGAGATGTTCCATTTATTAGTCTGGTTAGGGGTAATAGTACTGGCTGTATTTTACTCAAGGAAGTTTAGCATGGAGATGTTTCTTGGATTAGTTCAAGATATGAGCATAGGTGCAATCCTGCTTTACAATGAAGATGACAGTTGTTATACTTCCTGTAGGCAACTGAAGAAATCTGTGATATATGATGCTTTCACATGGGTTTCCATGAATTCTCTGCTCTTGTTTACATAATGCAGAGCAAGTCACTCTTCTTTGCCATCACTTTGCCTTGGATAACTTGCCACTGTGAACCTCTGACACCACTTTTTTTCTTCTACACAATCATGATACTGTTGTCTTGCTTTACTGTGTACTTTGTTGGGTCCTAGTTGCTCATTAGTCGTTGTGCATTGTTCATTTTGCTTAATAAGGCAGATACCCTGACTGTAATTTATATAACTTTAAACAGGATCAATCACACTGTTACCCTGCCTTACTTAGTTGCTTAGTTAGCAGAGGCAGATATAAGATAATGTTCTGGGTCCAGGAACAAGCTGGGATGAAAAAGGGAGTGAGCATTTATTAAAAATAATAGAGTTTGTGGGTATAATAGTACAGCACAATTTTTCCTCAAAGTGGTTTTCTAGCCTTGAATTCATTTTATCTTAATTATCCCTGTGAAGTAGGTAGAGCATATATGAGAGGAGGCTGGGTGCTGAATTTTTAGGCCAAAGATTGGTACTAACACAAAATATTTATTGGCTGTAGTACTTTGGCATGTCCGTTAACCCTTTTGAGATTTACTTTCCTCATCTGTTAGGCGAGAGGAACATTTGTGCTGCCTGCCACACAGGGATGTTGTGAGGGTCGGATGAGAGTGTACATGGAAGCCTTGTAAATGTAAAGCACTATGTCATTTTTTTGGTAGTCTGTTCTCAATAAGTACAAGTTTCACACAATTGTGATAGAGAAAAACTATATTATTACAATTTTAGTGATTTTTAAAGATACAGTTGCATAACATTTTCTTCACTGGTGATGCAATTTAATATTTAAATATATTAAATTCCTCACGTTTTCCTCTTTAAAAAAATAAGTTCATAGTGGAATGGTCTATAAAGAGATGTGAACTCGCCAGAGTAAGAGAGTCATGGGGTGCGACCTCGGGGTGGTGAGAGGCCCCTGGTCCTTCCTCTGGGGCTCTTCCCCTGCTCTGCTTCTCAGGCGCCATGATTACACAGCGGTCCTTACAACAGCTTTTGTCCCGGCAATAGGGAAGTCAACTAATACAGGTGGATTTAATTTGCAGGGGAAGAGTGGATTATCGGAGCAGGTCTGGGTCACTTAGAACTCATCAATTAAAACATATAGTTAGAACTCTACTTTCAAACTAGAGTAAATATCAAAGTGATTCATAATTTACATAAGGATCATAGGACTGGATGAAAACTTGGGAGTTTCTTTTAAAAAAAAAACTTGTCAGTAAAGGTTTATAAACATGAAACAAAACATAAAGCTACAAAGTAAACATTTATACACTAACTTATTAAAGCTAGATAATTCTATAAAAATACCACTGGCAAAGTCAAAAGACAAATGTGAGGTTAGTAAATCATACTGCAGTTCAGTTAATTTGGCAGTTAGTTAAATTATGGCATACTTCGGGGTGGCTCACGCCTGTAATCCCAGCACTTGGGAGGCAGACAGGAGGATTGCTGAGTTCAAGGCTTGCCTGGACTACATAGTGAGCTCAGAGCCAGCCTGAACTACAAAGTGAGACCCTGTCTCAAAAAACAAACAAAAAAAACAACAACAAAAACATTATGGCATACTTTTATCAAGAATATAGTGTTGGGCCGGAGGATTAGCTTAGTGGTTCCGGCGCCTTCCTCGCAAGCTCAAGGTCCTGAGTTCGATCCCCGAAACCACATACAATGCTGGGCGTGGAGACTCACGCCCCCCAGCAATCAATACCACATACCACAGTGCTGGGTGTGGTGGCTCACGCCTGCAATCCCAGCACTCGGGAGGCAGAGACAGGAGGATTGCTGAGTTCGAGGATTGCCTGGGCTACATAGTGAGCTCAGAGCCAGCCTGAACTACAAAGTGAGACCCTGTCTCAAAAAAAATAAAAAAATAAAAAAAGAATATAATGTTATCATTAAACATACAATGTCAAATAATCACAACATATGAGAAAGAAGAGGGGTGTGTGTTCAGAATGGTATAAATAATATTGCACATGTGTAAAGTGGGTGCCTGTATTCTCATTTAATGTCTTTGAATTAAACAGGAAACATTGGTTAGTAACTGCCTGTAGGGGTAGGAATTATTGACTGTAATATTGAGGTGGGAGGGACAATGTTTTGTGTGTGTATTTCTCATCCCAAAACGTCTTCATTCCCAAGATATGACAGACTGACTCTTTTCTTGAAATGAAACTAACTCTTTTATGCTCACATATTCCGGAATCTCTATGCCAACTTATCTAATGAGATGGGTACATAAAACACTTTGTAAAGTATAAAAGACTGAACACAATTAAGGAATAACTATTATTAGTAGTAGTCTAATATCTTGAATTATGTTAGTTTGACAAGTAAAACAGGAAAGTTTAGAGTAGAAAAATGTTTCCCTGGTCCTGAGGAGACTTAAGCTTTCCTGTCCTCTGAGTATTTAATCTTTTCCTGTCAGGGTAGGAACCACATCTTTTCAAAGTTTAGTACAGTGCTTAGCTCACTGTGGGTGTTTAGTGAATGTTAAATAATAATAATAATATCTATTTATGGATCATTCTATTGCTTGATAATGCTTTTTCCCCATTGAATCATACCTTTTAGCAAGCCATTTTTAAAATGTATTTCTAACTAAATTAAGGTGTGAGAACTCACAGTGAGAATTGATATTTATATAAAAAGGAGAACTGGCACAAAACCAATGATTTAACTACAACTTTCCAATTCCTTTGTGGTGGCATTAATAATGGTGCCCTTTTGAAATGTCTTTTCTTCTCTCAAATACCATATTTTAATTGTTATGGGCTAGCTAGAGGGTATAGTCTTCCCATTTGCTGTTTTTTTCTTCCTCTTGCTTTTATATTTTGTGATATGCGATGGGGGAAAGGCATCAAAGAGAATAATATCTTAATTTTAACCTTTAATTCCTCTAGCTCTTCAGTGATGCCTCTGGTTTTGGTCTTCTTGCTCACTATACCATTTCAGTCCTCAGCTGCAGTACATGGGTACATGGGGCCATGACAAATGGGGCCTTCTCCAACTCAGAAGCTCTACATTTTCTAGAAGAGATGTACACTTTATGTGCTTTTCTGTGTTTTTGGTTAGGAAGAATTATGTCTGTTTAATAAATTTTAATAAAACATTAACTATTTAAAAGAATGAAATGCTCTAGGTCTTTTAAGAATTTGTCCATGGAGCTGAGTTTCAGAAACTATGTTGTAATGAAAATGCTCATTTGTATTTCTGATCCTCACATATGTTGATTATCCTTACCCAGAATGCTCTCTCTGCCTGGAAAACTCTACATCAGGCCTTCAAACTCAACTCCTAATTGAATCCTTCTCCAACAGGGCAGAGCGGGCTGCTTTCTTCCCTGGTGCCACCCATCGTGGCACTGCAGAGTTTCTCCAAGACCTTGTCACCTCTGTGCCTGCGACTGTCTCCTTATCACAAAGTGTGTTTCCTGTGTGACTAGAACACAGCAAATTCTCAAGTATTTGCTTAGTGAGGGTAAAGAGGCACAGGTTTTGGTTATTGTTAGCTCTGCTACTAATAACATGTAATCCTGAGAAATTGTATTAATTTTTCCAGATTTCAGTTTTCTCATTTCAAATGAATATGTATGTTCGAGGCCTCTTTAGATATATTTGAAGATTTTGATTTCTTAACTTAGTTACTAATTCAGCAGCAATTCTATCTTCTGCATCATTACATATAACACACCATTTAATAAATACTTATTAAATTTCTTAGAACATGATGTTAATCTTTTTTAAAAAGTCACCTTGTGAGCAGTGAATTGTTGAGCAAATAATTGGTACTGCTTCAAACCAAAGGCCTAGTCTTTATGTCTGCTAAGCTGTAAAAGAACATCCATCATACATTTTTTTTTCTGGTTCATATTCTCATGCATCTTCAAGCATGAAGGACAAACAAAGACATGAGGTAGAGATCAGTTCAAAGAGAAAACAGCTAATGGAAATGTATGCTAATCATCATCACAAATCAGTATCACTTATTGAAATGATGCTGAGCAAATTACACACGTTATTTCTAATTCTCAACATGAATTCACAAGGAAGAGAGCAGAACTAACCGTTGGAAAGTAGCTTGCTGTTCCAATCATCTATTTCCATAACCAAACGCTTTAAATACATGGTACATAATAACAGCCACTTTCTCAATTCCTGTGGGTTGGGACTTGAGAGCAGTGCAGTACTGTGGTCCATGGTATGAAGGTTCTCAACTGAGATAACATGAAGATCGGGAATGGCTGGTAGCTGGGGGCTAAATAATTTAAAGTCCTGCTCTGGAAGTGAGTGGCAATGGTCAGCCAGAATGCCTATGGGTGGCTTCTCTTTGTTCTCTCATCCTGATGGCTGGAACCCAAAAGGGGGCATCCCAAATGGACCAAGAAAAGCTGAATTAGTCCTCAGATCCTAATTCACAAGCAATGTCATACCAGATCCCCCAAAGTCACAGGCCCTCCAGACTTAAAGGATGAGGAAAGTAGACTGTACTTCCCAGTGGGAGGATATTTAACTTCATATTGTAAGAAAAGCAGGTAGAGTAAGAGATCTTTGTAGGAATCTTGGAGAATCTTCATGTTTTTGAACTCCAGACTTAGGAAGTGGTAGAGATGAGATTCACACTATCCATTTTAGCTCGGGCCTTTACACTCTCCCTTACACCTCAGGGCCTCAGGTGTGTGATGATACTGATAGTTTTGGAGAGTTCCTTATAAGGTTGTTAATTAAAGGAAGATTAATCTTCAAAACATTAGTTATTTCTTTTCTCTCTCACCTTGTTACTTGACTTTTTTTCACCCTATTCCTTTTGGGCTCAATTATGTCCCTCAACTTGTTTTCAGGTGTTTTCTTTCTTCCTTGTTCTGGATAATATTATTGTTCCCCTAAATTCTACATGGCTAAGGAATTCTTTTTATTCACTTTTTTTCAGAGCCTGGAAAATTATAACACTACTTTTATTGTTTACCACCCTCTGAGAAACAATTTATCAGTTAGAAGTAGTTACAGGGGAAGAACACTTCTCTCCGGGGGGGGGGGGGAATTGTGTGAGTAGGGGACTCCTGAGTGAACTGCTCCTGCTCAGAGAGAGTAAGGACGAGTTTATTCATAGGTAGTAGGTAGTGGTCCTCAGTAGTGGCTATACCTGAGAACTACCTGGGAATTTTTAATTGAATTCTTTATTGGTACATTTTATATATAGCTCACAGTCACACTCAACATTGGGGAATTTGTACCAGTATATGACAGAAGTGAATTCTCATTTTTATCCATATCCCTACCCATCTGCAACCCCCCAGCCCCTTATATACATGCTATTTCTTTTTCTTTTCAAATCATATTTATTATTTCCCCTCATTACCTTCCCCCACCACATTCCCTTTGAATATTTCCTATTTTACAAAATCTATCAAACATTCTAGAACTCATTTACATCTACAGGTTCTCATACCAGAGAAAAGATATGGTATTTACATATCTGGGATCTATTTATTTCACTTATTAGTGTGTCCTCCAGGTGTATCCATTTGCACATAAGTGAATGAAACTTGTCATTTTTTATTGCAGAGCAATACTCCATTTTATGAAAAAAAAACTTTATCCAATCTCTAATTGATGGACACCTGGATTGTTTCCAAGATTGGGCTACCACAAACAGCTGCTATGAACATGGCTGTACATATGACTTTACAATATGATTCTTTGAATTCCTTTGGGAATACTCCTAGCAGGGGAATAGCAGAGTCAAACGGGACCTCTAATTTTAGTTTCCTGAGGAACCTCCACACTGATCTCCACAATGGTTGTACAACTCTACAGTCCCACTAGCAGTGGAGAAGGGTTCCTTTCTCCCCACAGCCTCACCAGCATTTGTTGCTGGTTGATTTTGCAATAGCAGCCATTCTTTGTGGAGTGAGATGAAATCTCAGTGTTGTTTTCATCTGCATCTCTGGAATGACCAGTGATGTTGAACATTTCTTCATATGCTTCTTGGCTGCTTTGACTTCTGCCTCTGAGAAGTGTCTGTTCATTTCAGGTACCAATTTTTGAATTGTGTCTTTAAACTTGGGGGACTGATTTAAGTTCTTTTTATATTCTAGATAGTACCCCTTAGTCTGACAAACAGCTAGTAAAATTTTTTTCCCTTTTTGTTGGTTGTCTTTTAGTGGTGCCAGTGGTTTCTTTTGCTGTGGAGAAGCTTTTCAGTAGGATGAGAACCCATTTGTTCACTCTTTCTGCTAGTTCTCATGCTATAGAGGTTTTGTTCATAAAGTCTCTGCCTAAGCCAATGTCTCCAAGAGTTTTACCTAACCTATTTTACAGCAGGTTTATTGTTTCTGTTTTAATGCTTAAGTCTCAAATGCATTGTGATTTTAGTTTAATACACTGTGAAAGAGATAGGTCTACCTTTAGTTTTTGGCAGGTTAAAGCCCAGTTTCCAGAACCATTTGTTAAAGAGGCTGTGTTTCCTCCATTGAGGGTGTTTGGCTCCATTGTCAAAGATAAGGTGACTTAGTGTATCTGCAGTTGTTTCTGGATCTTCTAATCTATTCCACTGGTCCTCAGGTATGTTACTTTGCCAGTACCATGCAGTTTTTATCACAGTGGCTTTATAGTAGAGTTTTAAGCTGGGGATTGTAATAGTCCCTTCCATGTCCTGGTTGCTCAGAATTGCTTTTGCTATTCTAGGTTTCTTGTGGTTCCGGATGAAGTTTTGGATTATTTTCTCTAGCTCTGTGAAGTATGGTGATGGAATTTCAATTGGAAATGCATTGAATCTGTATAGTAGTTGTGGGAGTATAGTCACTTAGATGATGTTGGTTCTACCTACCCAGGAACAAGGGATGTCTTTCCACTTTCTGATCTCCTTTTCTATCTTGTTTTTCAGAGTCCTATAGTATTTAGAGTAAAGGTCTTTCACCTCCTTTGTTAGGTTGATTCCTAGGTATGTAATTTTTTTGGGTGCTACTGTGAAAGGGATTGACTCCCTGATTTGTCTTTCCGTGAATCTGTTGTGTAGACAAAGGCTGTTGATTTTTGAGCATTAATCCTGTATCTGGCAACAGTACCAAATCTGGTAATTAAGTCTAGTAGTCTTTGGGTTGAATTTTTAGGATCCTCTAGATAGAGTATCATATCATCAGCAAATAATGGCAGTTTAACTTCTTCCTTACCTATCCTTATTCCTTTTATATCTTTGTCCTACCTGATTGCTATGGCCAATATTTCCAGTACTATATTGAACAAGAGTGGTGACAATGGGCATCCTCGTGTTGTTCCTGATCTTAGTGTAAAAGGTTTCAATTTTTGCCCATTGAGTATGATGCTGGCTGTTGGTTTCTCATAAATAGCTTGTATTAGATTAAGATAAAGTCCATCTATTCCACTTCTCTGTAGGGTCTTAATCATGAATGGGTGTTGGATTTTGTCAAATGCTTTTTCTGCATCTATTGAGATGATCATATAATTTTTGTCCTTGAGTCGTTGATATAGTGTATTACATTCATTGATTTATGTATGTTAAACCAGCCTTGCATCCCTGGAATAAAACCAACTTGATCAGGGTGTATGATTTTCTTGATAACTCTGTATTCTGTTTGCCAGTATTTTATTGAGGATTTTTGTATCAATGTTCATTAGAGAGATTGGGCTGTAGTTTTCTTTTTTGGTTGGGTCTTTTTCCGCCTTTGGAATCAAGGTAATGGTTGCTTCAAGGAATGATTTTGGGACTACTGCTTCTCTTTCAATTTCATTAAAAAGTTTGAGAAGTAGTGGCATTAACTCTTTTTTTTTTTTAAGTTTTGTAGAATTCCACAGAGAAGCCATCAGGACCAGGGCTTTTCTTTGTTGGTAGTTTTTTTTTTTTAACATTTTCATTTCACAGATTGATATTGAGTTGTTTAACATTTTTATATCATCTTCATTCAGCTTTGGAAGTTCATATGTGTCTAGGAATCTATCCATTTTTTCTAGACTTACTATCTTTTTGGAGTACAAATTTTCAAAATACATGTTTATTATCCTTTGGACTTCCTCTGGATCTGTGGTGATTTCCCCACTTTTTTTTCCCTAATAGCATGGATTTGAGCCTTTTCCTTCTTTTGCTTGATAAGGTTGGTTAAGGGTCTGTCGATTTTATCTATCCTTTCAAAGAACAAACTCTTTAATTCATTGATTCTTTGTATTGTTCTCTTTGTCTCCATTGCATTCATTTCTGCTCTGATCCTTATAATTTCCTCCCTAGTATGAGCTTTGGATTTGTCTTGCTCCTCTTTTTCTAGTAGTTTGAAGTTCATCATTAGATTATTTGAGTTTTCTCTATTTTCTGAGTTTAGGCATTCACTACTATGAATTTCCCTCATAGAACCACTTTCATTGTGTCCCATAAATTCCTGTATGTTGTACTGGCATTATCATTTAATTGTAGAAACTGTTTGATTTCTTCTTTAATTCCTTTTGTGGCCTATTGGTTGGTCAACAGAGTGTTGTTCAATTTCCATGTGTTTGTGAGGATCTTGGAATTTCTTTTGCTATTGAGCTCCAGTTTCAAGGCACTATGGTCTGATAGTATACAGGGAGTAATTCCAATTCATTAGCATTAACTTAAGCCTGTTCTATGAACTAGGATGTGATCTAATTTGGAGAATGATCCATGAGCAGCTGAGAAGAATGTATATTCTGACTTTGTAGGGTGAAATACTCTGTAGGTATCTATTAAGTCCATTTGTTCAAATGTTTGGTTTAGTTCAAGTATTTCCTTATTGATTCTTTGTCCAGTTGATCTGTCAACTTGTGACAGTGGAGTATTGAATTCCCCTACTACTATTGTATTAGTGGTTATCTGGCTTTTCTTGTCCATTAATGTTTGTTTTATATAGTTGGGTGCATTAGAGTTTGGTGTATAAATATTTATGATTGTTTTTTCTTTTTCTTGGATTTTTCCCTGTATGAGAATATAATGACCTTCTTTGTCTCTCTTAATCAGTTTGGGTTTGAAATCTATTTTATCTGCAAACAAGATAGCCACTCCTGCTTTTTTACAATTTCCTGGGGGCACAGAGAATGGTTTTCCATCCCTTTATTTTCATTCTGTGGATTTCCTTCTGAATTAGGTGTGTTTCCTATATGCAACAGATTGTAGGATCTTGGTTCTTGATCCAATCTGCTAATCTGTGTCTTTTAATTGGCCCACTGAGTCCATTGACATTAATGGTTATGACTGATATAGACAGATTTAGAGCTGTCATGTTTCCCTGTTCTTGGCTCTTTTCTTCCTTGCTTTTCCCCTTTTCCAGTCAGTTTTTTGTTTGCCCCAGTGAGTTCACTCTGCTGGGTCTCATGGGTATGTAATTTGCTGTGTTTTTTTTTCCAAGATGTTCTTTGGTATGTTTTGGAGTGCACGTTTTGTATTTGTGAAGTTTTTCAGGTGTTCTTTGTCATGGAAGTATCTTATTTCCCCATCTGTTCTGAAAGATAGTTTTGCAGGATACATCGGAGTAGGTTGAGGTTGTTTTCCTGCAAGGCTCAAAACACTTCTCTCTAGGCTCTCCTTGCATTGAGTGTTTGTGTTGAAAAGTCTATGTGATCTTAATGGGCTTCCCTTTGTAGGTGATTTTTCTCCTTGCTCATACTGCTTTCAGTATTTCATTCTTTTGTTGTGTATCTGGAACCTTGATAATTATATGTCTAGGTGTAGATATTTTTTAAAAATTCTTTATTGGTACAATTTATGTACATCTCACAATCACACATAACATCGGGGAATTTGTACCAATATATGATACATGTTATTTCTCATTTTTACTCACATCCCTACCCACCCACATCTCCCCACCTCTATATACATGCTCTTTTATTTTCTTTCAGAATCATATTTATTCCTTCCTCTCATTACATTCCCACACTAAATTTCCTTTGGAAACTTCCCATTCTATGAAAACTGTCATAATTTCTAGAGCTCATTTGCATCTACAGGTGCTCATATCTAAGAAAAGATCTGGTATTTGCCTATCTGTGATCTATTGATTTCACTTATTAGTGTGTCCTCCAGGTGTATCCATTTGCACCTAGATGAATCAATCTTGTCATTCTTTATAGCACAATAATACTCCATTTTATAAAAAACCCACATCTTCTTTATCCACTCTCCAGTTGATGGACATTTGGATTGTTTCCAAGATTGAGCTATCACTAATTGAGCTGGTATGAACAATAGTGTACATCTGTCCTTCCAGTGAGATTTTTTAAATTCTCCACATTCCTAGTGAGGGATAGCAGGGTCAAATGGGACCCCTAGTCCTAGTTTTCTGAGAAATCGCCACACAGATCTCCACAATGGTTGCGCAAGTCTACAATCCCACCAACATTGGAGAAGGGTTCCTTTCTCCCCACAGCCTCGCCAGCATTTATTGTTGGTTGATTTTGTAATCGTGGCCATTTTTTGTGGAGTGAGATGAAATCTAGGTGTAGATATTTTTTTTTGTCATGGCCTTTTGGAGTCCTATAAGCCTCATTTATCTGTATGTCCACTTCTTTTCCTGTGAAGTTTTCTGCCGTTATCTCTGACAACAGTTTTTTTTAAACTGTTTTGTACTGTCTCCTGCTTCCTCAGTGACTCCAATCAGTCTTATGTTATTCTTCTTTGAATCACCTAGAAGCTGTTGGATTGCTTTCTCATGGCTCCTTGCCCTTTTCCATAGATTATGTCTTTCCTGTTTATTGGCTACTATCCTGTCCTCTAAGTCTAAAATTCGGTTCTCTGCTTCATTCATCCTATTTTGCAAACTTGTTCTCCTTCTTCACCTGGAGCTCTGCTTGAAGCTGTTTAAAAGGTTCCATTGCTTTTGCTGTCTTAGATTCTATCATCTCGCGGATCTCTTCTTTAATAAAGTCCTTCACTGTGGACAGTATCTCTGTTTTCTTCTCAGAGATGAGTTCTGATTTCCATTTTACTAGATCTGCTTTTGATACCATCTCACAGAGTCCTGGTGTTTGAGTTTCACTTTGCTCTACTTCCCTTTTCCCTGAATTCCCCTGTGGTGATGATCTTTGTGTCTGGCTTTTTGAATATTTTCTCATTTCTACTCCTTTGTTGTTACTAATGTTACTTGTTTAATTCCTTGCCTGGTGTCTGGGCAATGTTTGTTGCAAGTCTTTTCCTTTCTATTATTTGGGACCCTTTGGAAGTGGCACTTTCCTGGGTTGTCCTCCTTGAATCCATAATGACTCCTGAGAGTTCTCAGTTCTGGGACTTCATGGGAGGTATTTGAACAGAATAATCCCATTATCTTTGTTACCATAATAAAATCAGTACCAACAATAGTGTTAAACACAGAAAATGAAATGAAAAGATTTGATAATTTCTATCCCAAAGACTTTGAACTCATGAATTACTTGTATGTCCATATGCCAAAATTTAGAATTAATCAGCAATGTGCGTACAACATGTAGGTCTTAAATGTACCTACAGTACCCTTTGGGAATAAAAGGTCACTAGGAGTCAGGAAGGTAGGAAGACAGAAGGAGAATGAAAGCTTAGAAATATGGTTAGCACATTTATAAAGATCACATAGATCTTGAGAAACACATATATGCCTGTGGATGACAGAGGCTAAAGAGACATATATATATATATATATATATATATATGGTATATATATATATGGTGTATATATATATGGTGTATATATATATATATGGTATATATATATGGTGTATATATATATGGTGTATATATATATGGTGTGTATATATATATATATATATATATATATATATATATATATATATATATATACAACAGTACCAACTGAGAGCTGCAAGACCACTGGAGACTTTGCACACTTTCTTATAATAGTACAGAAGAAGAATTAGGGGATACTGAGAGCCTTTTACTTGTGGATATTGGTTCTTACTGGAAGAAAAGAGAGGTTGTGGGAACAAGAGGTGAAGGGAAGGACCTTGGAGTAGAAGGCAAAACAGAAACTAGTTTCATTCTTCTATAAAGTTGTAAGCAATTAGGAGGGCAGAAACCCAGAAAGTTGGACAGACTCAGTACCAACAAAGTAGGAAAATAGAAAAAAAATAGTTCTGTCAGAGTGAGGAAATAAAAAAGCAAAAACAGCATCAAAATCAGTAACAACAATATACCTAGCCAAGCACATTAGTCAAAAGGAGATATCCCTCAACCTTTATCTTGCCTGGTCTGTCTCAGAGCACTCTGGCATGGAATGGGGGCTGGCCTGCAAGCCACTGCTTTGGGCACAGGAAATGGCACAGACCTGCTTGGTGTCAAAACCTCCCAGGGAGTGGAACTCCCTAGAACACACTTGTCTAGTCTGTCTCAGTGCAGCTCTGGTGTGGAATGGGGGCTGGCCAGCAGGCCGCTATCCTGGGTGCAGGTAATAGTGCGGGCCTGCTTGGTGATCAAGCTTCTGGGTGAGCGAACTCCCCTGTGCACCTACCTGGGAAATCTTTACAAAACTCTGAGGACTTTCCCCATTCCAGACCTTAAATTAGAATCTATTCTTCCTAATGAATACAAAGTTCAACTAAGATTGAGAACTACGGCACTAAGAAGGTCTGCTATTTTCAGCTAAAAATTGAAACCCCCTGAATTAGGACTGATTCCATGCCAGGAGAAGGAGATCACTGTCAGACAGAGCATTACTGAAGTCCTTGGTGAGACTCAAAACCATCTAGAGGCAACGGTCAACTCCAGCCAGAGGAGCAGTGAGTGCACTCTAGAACTGATAGGGAACCTCCAGCAGCTCCACCAGAAGAGGTGAAGAGCTTCAGGCATTTATGCCCTTCAGTAAGGATTGGTCTCAGGGGAAGTTGGGCTGCAGAGGCAGGAGAAAGGAGGAAGAAAGGAACATTAGTTAAGCAGATTAATCCCCCAGAATAACACTCTCTAGGGGTAGATGAAGAACACTAAATTCGGAGACTATGTCTCTGATGTTATTCCTTTTTATTTCTCATAATGCTACTCTATCTTATTTATTAAATTATCAACTGTAATTTATGTGAAAGCTATTCCTATGAATGACATAGTTCATTATTACAAATCAGTAAGAAATATGAGTCCTAAACCAAGCATTAGTTATTTGTAAGGGTTTATTTTACTACCCTTTTATTTAGTTTTTCATGACTATGAATCACTAATTTAAGAGGATTTGCTAAGAAATTTTATATTATAATTTATTATGCCCTGTAAAGAGAAGTTTACAACTGAGACAAAGCTTACCAGTTTCCTATTGCAAGGTGAAGCTTAACAGATAAATCTAACCACTTATGCATGACAAAGTTACTGAGGTTGAGGAAAGGAGAGTTCACTGAAAATAATTCTGCTCTATCATGAAATGATTTAGTATCTGAGATTGATCTCATTTTCATTGTGTCTCCCAGAATGACAGCATTTTGCCATGCTGAGTGTGATTTTGTGTTTATTGCTTAGACCATATGTGTCTAACTACATATATTTATAATATAAAACTTGCACATATTTCTTTATGCTCAACATGAAGGGATAAATATAAACACTTGAATTTTTAATAGTTCCAACTGCCCCACACTCCAAGGTAAGAGTTCAAAGTATACTATTTCAACTTTCTTCATAATTGAATGATGATTTAGATTTTTGGTACTGGAGAGTTGGATATTGTGAGGAAGGCATCCCTATACTCAATTCATTTGAGAAGGGTACCTCTCCTCCACTCTATACCACCCAGTGCAAACTTCTAGGGTTTTCTGCAATTATGTCTTGAATTATACAGCAATTTTAGTTTGTACTACTAAAATTTTAAGGGCCTTTTCATGGGGCCTCCATTGTGTCTCCAGGGCACATTTGTCCTGCAACAGGTGTTTGGTAACTTATGGAATACTTGTCTATATTAATGTCTATATGTCCATTATGTAGCTAGTTAAGCTGATTTTCACTCAATCTATGCCATTTCTGCCTTAACAACTTCAGGCAAATGGTTTTTTATTTTCTTCCTTTGTGCCTTTATGGTCAGGTGATCACATTACTATATTTTGCAAACTGTTTTATTGTTACTAAACAAGGAATTTTCCTTAATTCACAAAGAAAAATTTCACCTGCTTTATGTTCCCTGCTTTATTGACCGTACTCTATGAACCAGTAAAAATTCCATGAAAAAAGATGTTCTCAGTAAAGCAGTTCTTGCTTAGAAATGTAATCCTGGGAATAAGTAGCTGAAGAGGGGATAGGTTGTCAGTTTTATTCTTTCTGCATGATCGCTCAGTGTTGTTATGGTGGTGATAGTACATTTCCCTGTGGATAGATTCATGTTCATGGACCCATTCTCCCATACTTTTTCAACATTAGTAGAAACTTAAGTGTATGCATACAAGCCAGGTTTACAGAATGCATCTTAGGGGGAGAATAAATAAACCTACTGAGGGACTGTAATGTACCAAGGACATTTTCCACATTGTCACCATACTTGCCACACACATCATTTCAGATTCCATTTGTCTCCACTCCTAATTCCAGGAATTCCAATGTCATACACTTAAGATTTTGTGGGAGATATAACATTTTCCTCAGTGCCAGTCCAGAAAAGACAGAGGCAGACCATGACTAGATACCTAAAGTTCAGACCTTTATTACTTATGTTTTCTGCTGTGGATGTCAGGCTGTTATGCTACTCTCACAGCTGAGGTATGTTGGTTACTGAGTCTTATGAGAATCTGGAGTAATTGCAGGGCATGGATTTAGAAAGTGCTGCACAAGTTCTGTAAGGGAGGTGCATTTAGAACAGGTGAAAATGTGGATCTTCTTTGATCTTCCCTCACTACTCACTTCCAACATCAGGATGCGTTCCACTCCTTCTCTGTGCATGTGTGTACACTGTAAAACCCAAGAGCAAAAAGGTTCTCACTGCACTCAGTGGCGTGACCTCATCCTTCTTCTGCTCAGCACGCTTCATCCGTTTCTTTATCCAGAGACTGAGCTTCTTCCTAGCCACGCAGCACCTCTGGCTAATGATGCTTTGCTGATGCACTTGGCAAAAGGAGGGGATGGAAGTGAATCATTAAATTCAGTGATAAGGGGAAAATTAATTATAATAGCCATATGCTTAGAGAAAGAGTAATAAATTATGACTCTTAGCTTGGGTAAATTAAACTCATACAATTGATTTTAGTCACACTCTAGTCTTTTTCAAATGAGATGTGAGAGGACAATAAAGGGTTAAAATCTGGCCAAATAATGAATTTAGAAAAAATTCTCTTTTATTTAATACATAATCTTACATTCAGTAATTTAGTGTTACAATTAGGCATGACTTTTCATTGTAAAGCATGAACATACAATTTTAAAACAGATGCAAGGAATCCATTTGACTTTCATACAGAGAGGGATTTTCTGAATTAGCTGCACAGCAGGAATATTAAAAATGAAAAATTGACTCCTCAAATATTGGAAGCTGATTCAATGCCAAAAATATTAAGAAATATAAAAAAGAGCCTGGAAACAGGTCCAGATTCTTCATAGTTCCAGGTTCCATTTCTATTATCAGCACAAGATTATTCTGTATTATAATTAATAGGGACAATGTACATGGGAAGCATTTAGAAACTTTTCTTACTCATTACTATGGGAAAAATAAATATTTTTAAAATATGAGCTTTACATTTCTTTTGTGATATAAAATGAACAATAGTAATAGTGAATATTTGCAAGTGCAGAAGATATGAACACATATTAGGCCTTAGGAGAAGGATCTAAACCCATTACTGCCAGTGAGTATCTGAGATTGTAAATCCTGTGATATTATAGGGCTGGGGAAGAGGAAATTGAGACCTGTATGAACTTGTTCTAAATCACCAAGAAGCATATTGAAATTTGGTAGAATTTGGGTTCCCTCACACCCAGCCTGCCCTTTCTTCTGATAACCCTCACTTTCCTGGAATGGCTGCTCCTGGCCTTTCCCTTTCCCCTCACCTGCACCTCAATACAAGTTAAATATCTGTGCTAACAAAACGCCTGCTTGAGTTGAGTCCCATAGAGAACCTAAATAGTGAAGGGCACCAGCTAGAAGAATGTAAACACAGAATACAAGCTTTTGAAACTTGCTCATACAGGTTGAATGTGTTCTACAAATTCATTTGGACAACTCATTTGTAAGGCAATGGTACCGATGGGTGGATCCTTTTGGGAGGTGATCACAAGGTCTGGCCCAACCTTCATGAGAACCTGTGGGAGTGAGTTTGCTCTCTTCTGTTCTTCTCGGCTGTGAGAATGTGGAAAGAAAGGCCTTAGCAGTCACCAGATGCTGGAACCTGGTCTCCGACTGACCAGATTACAGAATTTGAGAAATAATTTGGTTTTTAAAAAAATCCCCCAGTTTGTGGTATTCTGTTACAGCAGTACAGAATGGCCCATAACAAATACCAAGGAAGTGGGGTGTTGCTATAACATACAGCTAAAGATGAGCAAGACTTTTGGAACTGGGTGATAGGTGGGGCTGAAAGAAGTTTGAAGTGAATCCTGGAAAAAGCCTGAATTGCCATCAATGAAACATTAAGGGTGGTTCTGGCAGTGGGCTCAGAAGAGGAGGAGAGCTGCAGGGAAAGCCTTACCTTGCTCAGAAACTACTTTGGGGATTGTGACAGAGAAGACAGTGATGAGGTCTCAGACAGAAATGAAGGGAAAGAGGTCTTATACTCTGAGTGACCAGTTTCAAGATTGTGATCCACTGAATATTAACTGTCGCTATTCTTTTCTTTTTGTATTATGAAATTTTGTTTTACTTTTTCATAAAATAGAAACATCAAATAAAAATGAGCACTCACACGTGCACACGTGCACACACACACACACACACACATACTGTATTGTTGTGCTTTTCTGGAGAACCCTGATTAATACACAGCCTTACCTTGGTTGTGAACTAGGCCAACGTGTCACTTCCTTTTCCAAAATCTGTGGCTCCTGGGAGCCTCTCCTCAGCAATGGCCTCCCAGGCTCTTGAAACAAGGCAGAAAAGTGTATTTTGGATGCAGATGTAAAACTCGGGCAAACTTTCTTTTGCTATCTTTGTCCCTTTGGATGTCCATAGCCTAGGACAAGGGTAGAAGGGCATGTCTCATACATTCAAAAGTTTATTCAGTATTTATCAAACATCTACTCTATAGGAGATTCTTGTCCAATAGATTGATGACATTCCTGCTATTGCAAAGCAGGAAGAGAGGCCAGCAGCACTTTTGGATTATGGCAAGTGATATAGGGGGTAAAAGGGAGGTAGTGACAAATCAGAGGAAGAGAAAGTTCTTTAGGTAGAATGATCAAAATCATGGGGAAGAGATAATATTTAAGTGTAGTCCATGAGCTTCCTCTGGGGGCTTGTAAATGAAAACTGCCTCTTTGGTCAAGGACTACACCACCATGGCGCATGGTGGTGGATTAATTAATGAGCAATTTGGTATACTCAGTTGAAATGAATCAGTGTGATTTGGGTGTGGAAGACCCATCTGAAGATTGTTGCCAATGGCATAAAAGGTGTACTGGAGGGGAAGATAGCTGGCTTTTGCTTTTCTAGGAGAACCTTGCTGTGAGTGGTTTTCCTAATATAAACTTGCCCATTATCATCAGAGGAGCTTGGACCCTCATTGTCTCTGGGAATAGTTGCTGTTCTCCTCAGGAGAGCTCTGATTTTCACTCTGAGCATCACTTCCTGGCTCCAGTTCAGATCCCTCCTCCTGGTGGCACAGATCCTTCACACCTCAGGGGCAGGCTTTTTAGCTTCCATTAATGGCCTTTGAGCCTTCTAGGTGTATAGCCTTAATACAGACAAGCAAGAGACATTGTTCTGGGCTCTAGACCTCTGGCTGGACTCCTGTGGGACATTGCTGTGGGCTCCAGGCCCTTGGCTGGATTCTTTGAGTCTTTAGTGTAAGGCTAGATTTCTTGCAATCCTCTGCATTTGACTCTTTGGTTGAATATTATAAAATAATCCTATAAATTATGTGTCCTGTATTAAATCCATTTGCTTTCAAACTCTGACCCCAACCTCTTCTAAATTCAAAAATAAGCCATGTGGGCTGGGGATTTAGCTCAGTGGTTCCAGGGCCTGCCTTGCAAGTGCAAGGTCCTGAGTTCAATTGATCCCTGGTAGGTAACCACATACAACAATTCAGGGCATGGTGAGTCATGCCCACCAGCACTCAGTACCACACACCACAGTGCCAGGCGTGGTGGCTCACACCTATAATCCTAGCACTCTGGAGACAGAGGCAGGAGGATTGCTATGAGTTTGGGGCTTGCCTGGGCTACACAGTGAGCTCAGGGCCAGCCTGAACTAAAAAGTGAGACCCTGTCTCAGTCAATCAATCAACCAACCAATTAATCAATAAACAATGTATGACTATAGCCTGAAACTAAAATTTCCCCAATATGGAAACATATGTAAGTAAGGGTGGTGAGCTCCCCTCCATCTTCACACTTCACTCCTTTTCCTTCCACTTCCATCACTGACCCTGTAACACAGACTTTGCCTCTATATTTCCATGCATAAGATCTTGCTAGGCATGTTAGTCTTCATTCTACTCCACATCCAGTCTTATTTAATTTTTTTTTTGAGACAGGGTTTCACTTTATAGTTCAATCCTCTTGTCTCTGCCTCCCGAGTGCTGGGATTATAGGCATGAGCCACCATGTCCAACACTTCATTTAATAAAATTTATCTAAAATCTTTCCATTTAAGTGTGTATAAAGTTTTCTTTTATCCACTGGGAAAAATAATTTATATCATTATGATCTTGTAAAACAAAGGAAAATACTGAAACACTGAGATGAACTGACTCAGAAGTCCCACTGTGTGTGTGTGTGTGTTTTTTTTTTTTTTTTGAGACAGGGTCTCGCTTTGTAGTTCAGGCTGGCTCTGGCTCACTATGTAGCCTAGGCAAGCTTCGAACTCAGCAATCCTCGTATCTCTGCCTCCCAAGTGCTGGGATTACAGGTGTGAGCCACCACGCCCGGCACTCCACTGTGTTTTTTTTTTTTACCCCCTATGCAAAGTGACTGACATGGCAGGGCTTAGATATCACGGAGAATGGATACTTAAAAAGTAAGAGTCAGGGTGCAAATGATTATAGGAGAAACCTCATTCCAAATTCTGAGATTTACTTTTAACTGTTTCACAACTATTACCACCATCAGTGATAAAATAAAAAATTTCAAATGTCATAACAGATTAATTGACATAACTATTAACAGAAAAAAAGATGATTTCCTTTATTGTCTTTTTCAAAGGTGAAGATAAAAAGTTCCTTTTAGATTTAGATGATTTGAAGGTGTCGCCTTAAAAGGCAGAAAATACTTAGCCTGGAACAATGGCTGACTACTTTTTGTTTTAAAAAGTCACTCAGTGCCAGTTCCATTCGCAAAAAGTTCATTCTGAGCTGGTGCCTAAAGTTGTCTAAGAACTTCTCAAAACATCTGCTTACTAAGTTTTGGCTGTAGGCTTTAGCTGCTTCGGTTCCATGGGTTTGGTGGGTTCCAACACCGGTGCCAACTCTCACCCTGTTTTACATGCAGAACAATAAAGTTGGTATGTGATAGAAACCAGCCCCTCAACTCAATAAAAACTAACAAAGAATCAAACAAAAATCCAGGTCCAGCTTTTTAGTCCTCTAGGTTAGTTGAAATCAATAAACATATTCAAATACTTTAATAATTTTATTCTTATAGGGCTCTGAAATTGGTAGTCACACTTATCTAAAAAAATAAAATAAAAAATGAAACAGCAACAAAAGCTAAATGACACCTGAAATGTTGTATGGCATGCAGGTAACATCCAGACATCCTGATTTAACAGCCTTAAAATGTATCTCACTTTAAAATACATTCCATTTTAAGAGTCACATTCCCTCACTTAGCCCTATGCACACCCACACATACTCAGGACTCCATTACGTAAGATGTTAAAGAGCACTACATCAGTTATCTATTGCCTTGTAGAAATGGGCCATGGATTAGGCCCTGTGGGTGAAGTGTCTGAGCATGAGGTGGGTCTCTCAGGCAGCTGAGCTAACGTTCTATCTGTTGTCACTCGTGTCTCTGAGGTGAGGTTTCACAGCTGCACTGGGACACCAGACATAAACTGACCTGGGGGTCATGTATCTTGCTGCTGAGCATCTGCGACAGAAGTTCCACCACTGTGACAGACACAGCTTTTCTTCCTTGATTTTGATTCAAACTCACGGAGTAGCAGTTACAGAGAATACTTGACATCTGAAATGTTTTGACACTGGAAATGAAATGTCTTGGTGCTTTGCATTGAGCTATATCCCTAGTCCACTTTTAATTTTTTTTATTTTGAGACTAGGTCTTGTTTAGTCATTAAGTCACCCAGGATGGGCTCGAGTTTATAATTGTCCTGCTTCAGGCTCTGAGAGTTGGGATTACATACTTGTGCCAACGTGCCAGGTTGAAATATGAATTTCTGTAATAAACACTGACAGAGAGGCAGACCTGTGTGGTGTCTCAGGAGTGGTAAATTCAGATGAGAAAATCAAATACCCGCATGAGACCCATGTTACTTTTCATTCATTCTGTAGAGAAGGAGCAAAGCAAGAGGAACTGTTTGCCCTGGCAAGACCCACAGGGAAACTGAATCTTTTCTGAACTCTAGAAGTCTAGGGAAGTGTTGAAGTTGTAAGACACAGGGCCAGCGAAGCTGCTGAAAACCCCGCTGTCAGAGGGCAGAATGCTACTTGCTCAGGTTATGAGTTATTTCTCAGATGCATCTTATTATGTGACCGGGACTATTTTTCTCCTGAGAAGATTCTCCCAAATAAGAAGAGGGGTCAAATTTTTAAAGTCTTCTGCACATCAAATTAGACTTCTGTTGAACATTGCTTGCAAACTTCCTAAGTGAACAGCACTTTTAGAGGAGGGAATAAAAGAAAATGACAAGTTCCCTTTCAATTTTTGTTTCATTCATCTGGTACTGACTTGGTAACAATATTTACTTCATGTGAAGAACTGAGTTTTGAATGTCATGTGAGCTGTATCATTGTACACAGAAATAGAAAGTGTTATCTGGGGTTCTCATCCCCTTGGAGGGTCCCCCAGCACCACCCTCTTCCACAGGAAGGCTTCCCAGCAACCACATATCTATTCTGCGGCCCTCCACTCAGATGCACTGAATAGTCTGGGGAGAATCGCTTCCCCCAGGCTGGGCAATCAAATCTTCTATTCTTGGAACCTGGAATTGGTGCTTGCAGATAACTTGAACTGAAGGAACACATGGAAGAGCCGTGGGCCAGTCCTCTCTGGTCTTGTACATGCACGCATGAAACCAAGAAAAGAAAGCCATAGAAAAGTTAGTTGTCTTAGAGAAGGAGAGTGAGAGCCCATGTGAGAGGCAGAGAGCATGAATAAAAGTGGGCCCTGCCAGTCCTTTGGCCTCTCATATGGCCTCTTGCTCTTCTTCACTAAGACAAATGTCTTTATTCTATGGCTTTCTTGTGTGTGATTTTACATGTAGCTAAAAGAATCTTGACCAAGAGAGAAACTGCCTCAATAAAAAAGGCTAAAGTTAACAGCTTTGGAGACTCTGTAGAAGGACAAACTGAGTCAGTTATGGCAACATCCAGATCTATTAACTTCGTCGGTGTTAAGTTGTGAGGTAGGTGCTGGAACCACGGAGCTGTATCCCTGGCCCATCTGTGTTAAATTGTAGGGAAGCACTTAATTAAGCAAGGGACATATCTCAAAACTAAAAGTTTTTTCACAAAACGCTTATCCTACCCTTCACCTCACAACTTTGTTCCTGCTGGATATAATATATTCTTTGGTCTGATAACCAAGGTATGTTTTTCTTTCTAAAGTTACTTTTTTATTTTTGTTTTTTGGTACTAAGGATAAAACTCAGGACCTTGCACTTATGAGGTAGGTGTGGTGCCACTGAGCTCAATCCCTGACCCTACCAATGTATATTTTGCAGTGAAAATTTTTGCTTTTGTATCTTTTTCTGAGTGGGAAAGTTTGTGATACTTTTGATATCTTGGTAGCTTTCCTGTTTAATTACTGAGTCATAAGATAGAAATAAGTCTTACCTGTACAAGATGGAGCCTAGTCTAGAGGAAATGGAAAAGTTGCATGTTTTAAAGAAAAAATATCAATTTAAATTAAATGAGATATAGAGGCTTTCCAAAGTCTATTTTGAGAGCAATGTTGTAAAAATTAATTTATTATGGGCTGGAGATTTAGCTCAGTGGTTCTGGCGCCTGCCTCACAAGCGCAAGGTCCTGAGTTCGATCCCAGTAAACCACATACAATGCCGGGCGTGGTGACTCACGCCCACCAGCCATCAATACCACATACCACAGTGCTGGGCATGGTGGCTCATGCCTGTAATCCCAGCATTTGGGAGGCAGAGACAAGAGGATTGCTGAGTTCCAGGCTTGCCTTGGCTACATAGTGAGCTCAGGGCCAGCCTGAACTACAAAGCAAGACCCTGTCTCAAAAAAAAAAATTAATTTATTACTCTGGAGTCTAAAGAAAAAATTAAAAAACAAACTTCATGAAAGGTAAAAACAAACTGGGCATGGTGGTGCACACCTGTAATCTCAGCACTGGAGAGGCTAAGGCAGGAGCATTGCCATGGGTTACATAGTGAGTTCAAGACCAGCCTGGACTACATAGTGAGACCCTGTCTAAATAAACAAAATTAACAAAACAAAACAAAGCAAGAAACCAAAAAAAAAAAAAAAAAAAAAAAAAAAAAAAAAAAAAAAAAAAAAAAAAAAAAAAAAAAAAAAAAAAAAAAAAAAAAAAAAAAAAAAAAAAAAAAAAAAAAAAAAAAAAAAAAAAAAAAAAAAAAAAAAAAAAAAAAAAAAAAAAAAA
>PVIC010022412.1:0-27705 GCA_004025085.1 Thryonomys swinderianus | reverse complement strand
GGTGCAAATGGAGACATCTGGAGGATATACTAATAAGTGAAATCAATAGAACACAGATAGACAATTCCCAGATCTTCTCTTTGGCATGAACACCTGTAGATGCAAATGAGTTCTAGAAAGTAGGACAGCTTTTATAGAGTGGAATATTTCTATAGGAAACTTGGTGTGGGAATGTGATGAGGGGAAGGAATAAATATGATACAGAAAGAAAATAAAAGAGCATATATAAAGGGGGGAGGAGGGGGGAGTGGGTAGGGATATGGGTTAAAAATGAGAATTAACTTGTGGCACATACTGGTACAAATTTCCCAATGTTATATGTGATTTTGAGATGTATATAAACTGTACCAATAAAGAATTCAATTAAAAAAATTTCACAAGTATTTTAGAAGGGAGACAAATAAACTTCATGCTGTGATTTTAGTGGACTTGTTAAGGACAGTAAAGAGTGTGTAACTCCGTTATCTACAAACAAAATGAAATCAATTGATTTGTATGAATTATATCCATTATTACCTTATAATGAGTTATACAATGGGAATAATGAAATCTCATCAAGTTTGTTAGCACCAAGAAAATTTAACAGCAAGAAAATCAAAAGAAGAAAAATCAGAATGCTCAGTGTAGATGGATGCTTTGCAACTCGGTGGAGGCAATGTGGGCAGAGCCCTCAGGGACACTCCTAGGCAGTTGCTGCTTCCTTTAATGGATTCAGAAGACAGGATTGTCTTGTGCCTGGGGCCCTTGGGATGGCTCTGATGTCCGGCAGGAGGGCAAGGAGAAGATGGAGTCACACCAGGCTGGGTCAAAGTGGCCTCAGTGGCCTCAGGGTCCTGTGGTGCAGTCTTGTCACAGTGGGCTCACTGGCACAGGAATCCCGTGACAATGCGAGCCAAGGCAGCCCGATCCACGGCAGCACTAGGAACAGTCTGTGCTTTGGTGCAGCCACTGCCCTGGCCTGGGGACCCAAGAGGATTGCTCCCTGGTGGCTCTGAGCATCTCAGACACTGGACACCCTCCCACCAGAGCTCCTGCGTCTGCCATTCTGTGGCTGAGGCCACGTGCCCAGAAGGACAGTGGGGCATCGGCACAGTTTGAAGCTTCTCACACTGCTCCTCTGCGTATGTTCTGTCTCCAGACAAAAGTGCTCACAGCTCAATCCCATAAGCTTCGCCGGGGAGATCAGCACCCTTCTCTATCAGCCAGGCCCCTCCTCGCCCTTGGAAGGGACTAAGGCTGGTGTTCCTCCGTGTCCTGCTCTGCACAGGGGCTACGCTCGTCCCCCACCTGGCAGAGCCCATGCCCTGCTCCGAGGCCAGCTAGGTGTTCTCCTGGCCCCTCTGTGATGCAGCTTGGAGATAGGACAGTCCCCACTGACGTGACAGTCCCCAGGACCACGGCCTCCCCATCCTACTGTGCTTTGGTGACTGTGGCAAAGCCTTCCCAGTGTGAGGTTCTCCTGCGAGCTTGGGGGGGTGGGGCATGAATCCCATCTTCTATCATTTCTCCTCCTTCTCCAGGAGATTAGAAGTCAACCCTTAACTCTGCCGTACCCTCCTGTGCTCCTCAGTCTTTTGTGTGGCCTCCACCCCATGTCCTCTGCAGGCTCCCCAGGGCCTGGCTCCCCTTTCTTTAGAGGTGCCTGATGCTATCATGGCCTGAGAGCATGCTTGTTCCCTTATTCCTTCAGCTTCAGTTGTGAAGGTCTTTTAGGTATGAAAAGGATTTTGGATTTTATCCAAGGGTCAGCAGGAAATCATAAAGGGGTCAGGTGGAAAGACGGCCTGATTGAAGAAGAATTTAAGCAGATCATCTTGTTTGACCTGTGGGGGACAGAATGGGGGGAGAGAGCCTGCAGCGGAGGACAGCTGTTAGCTGGCTGCTAGGAAAGAGGGAAGAGCATGAGGCGCCAGGAGGAGGCTCAGGTAGAGGTGGGGACCGAAATTCTTGAGTGCTGCTTTTATGAAAAAATACTCAAGTATTATCTGTGAAATTGCAGAGATAGGAAGAAAATAAACCGGAAGGGGGAGGAGGTTGTGTTTCTCTGGCACAGCGTGGTGTGTGAGAACTGGTGTCCATTCAGGGGGAGCCAGGGGCTGCACACTGTACCCCGGATAGGTTTTCTGTGTCCTTTGTGGCCCCAGATGAAAGCAGTTGGTGGCAAAGAGGTGGGTAGGCCTTGGATGCATCCTGTGGAGCCCTCATGTCTTCTTCATGATGTGAGGACAGAAGGGGACACTGCCTGCATGCTGTCCCCAAGCTGCCCCTCTGGTAACACAAAGGAAGAGGCACTTTGCCCGAGCTCTGCAGGGACCCCATGTGGCTGTGACATTGGTGGGTGCATGGCAGGATGACCTGGGTCCCTCCCGTCTGCTGCCCATCCCAGTCTGTCCTTTACTGAGGCTGCGGAGGAGGCTCGAGGACCAGGGCGTCGATCAACACGGCACCCAGTCAGCCCTGTGGCAGAGTCGTCTTCTGTGATGCAGAGATCGCTGGGTCAGAAAGGCGCAAGGGAGTTAAAGAGTGCCACGGCCTGGAGCGTGCCTGGCTGGGGCCATGAGGCGCTTGGCCAATGGCATTAGTGGGATAAGCATCTGTTTCTACGGGGCTCTGTCTTGGTTTCGCTCAGAGTGCTCTCCTAGCCTAATTACGTGTGTCAACTCCGTGGCAGTAATCACTGCTCCCGTTTAACCTTCATAAACGGCCCCATTCTGAGGGCTTTATGGGCTGTCGTGGGGAGTCTCGGGGTTACACGAGACGTGATGTTCACGGTGCAAGGCAGCTGTGCTGTGCAGCCTGTGACCTCACATGCTCACTGATGGTGATCGAGTCTTGGCACCGCCTAGCTGTCTTGGCTCTGGCGTCGCCTTCGTACATTAAGCTATGGATAATAGCGGCCACTTTCAGCAAATTGCAGTGACCTGAAAAGGGTTCCAAGTCCGGAGAACTTGGTAAAGTGGCTTCAGAGGGAGAACAGCAATCAGCTCCGAGGCCATCCGTTACCCCCTCACCACCCTGACCCTGAGTCCTGGACTAAGTGGACAGATTAAAGCTAACCTGGCTCTGTTCTGCTGACCGTCAAGACAGCCATGTGCAAGGTCTTCTCGGAAGCCCTGGAGAGTGGACCGACTTTGCTCTCTCTCTCTTTCTACTTTCTTCCCAGCTGTTTCTCATCTGGACTAAGCATCAGGGTGGAACGTGAGTGAGATGGGGCTGAGTTGATTTGGATGTCTGCATTAAGCTATTTGATGTGTTACACTGAAGATCATTTCCGAGCTTTCTTAGGTTATTGCCGAGTTTCCTTTATGTTTATTAAGCCATTTCTCTTCCTGATGGTTAGTCCTGGGTTTTCCATTTGCTCAGTTTTGCTCTTTGCCCCAGGGAATTCTCCTGGAGCATACACTGCAAACGTGTGACCATAATTTCATCAAAGTACTCATTTTTAAAAAAATGCTAGGGAAGCAGAGATCCTAATGTTTCCATCAGGCTACAAAGCTACTTATTATTTTTGTCCTTCTTGTCACTAAAGATAAATTTAAACTTATAAAAGCATTTCATGAAAGCAGGTAAAGTAGAATCAGTTGTTTTTCTGGGAACATTATCAATATTCAACTATAATAAAAAATTAATGGGTAAAAGCAACCCTGATAAGTAATAAAGATTAGACTCATTTTATGGCGTGGGACATTCTCTGGTTAAGAAAAGTTGCAGAAATATAAATCATTGGTCTTTCTTGTAGGAGATAAAAATCTAGTGATGTCTGATGCATGCTCTTCAGGGCTCACTGTTGACAGCATTTAAGTTTCCTGCACTGTTTTGGAGTTACGCTTTCTTTTATTAAAAAAAAAAAAACCTTCAAATTTACTCAACCCCCTCCCCTTGTCTTCTTACAGAGCCAGCTCGTCTGATTCTCAAGCCAAAAATGTTTTTAACTCTTTAGCATTTGTGAGACAAGAGTAAATAAGGTATGACAGAGAGGGTGGTGCAGGAGAGAGCCCCCGACCCACACTTGGCCAGAGCTGTGCGCACGCGCTGGGGGGAGCTGAGCAGCTCATCCTCAGGCACAGGAGAGTGACCTGGCCCTGTACCAACGGCCTGAAGCTGGCCACAGTGGCAGGACTTTTGCCATGGAATCTGGCAACTGCTGCCCATCTGGGCTCCTGCCCCAGCCATCCATGAAGCAGTTACACAGGTACCAGCAGATGGCCACCTGGCAAGAGAAGACTTCAACCTCAACCCAGGGCCCTCCTGATCCTGGTGGCTCAGGGGTAAACAGAGTGTGACTGAGGAAACACTCTGGAAGGGCCGATCCGGGACCACAGGGGCAGTTTGGTCACTACATTCAGATCCGGGATTCTGCTAGGTTCTGAGGCCAGAGGAGCTTCCGTGCTGAGTAGCTCTGTGTTTCCAGTGCCACCAGAATCTGGACCAAAATGCATATCTGAGACCACTGGAAGTGCTCAGCAGGTCCTGCTGCAGAACTCAGCTCACATCAATTCTTGCTGCCCAGACTAGTACGGCTCTTGCATTGAGATGCAGTCAGGGTGATCTGAGGAATAACAACAGCTCAGGAGTTTGTTTTAATGCTTGGGCTTTATAGGAGAATCACAGGTTTGAGCCCAGCTAGGGTAACTGGAGTCTTAGTGAGGACCTGTCTCAAGATACAAAAGGGCTTTGGATGGAGCTCAGTGTGAAGCCATTTTTAGGGAAGGAAAACCCAACTCACACTTTAATCCTAGCACCAATCATACCTGCCTAAAAGAAAATCAAGCTGAAGGGATGTTTTTGAGAGGCCTCCAATGGGCAGGTGGAAAAAGAATCATTTGCTTGGGTTTATAAACACATTGGACTCCAAGAATAAAATTGCTCAAAGCATCAGATGTGGACATGCCACGTGTGCACTGTTTCTTCTGTGGATCCTGAGTCAGCTGCAAACCAGAGTCCGATGCTGGGAAATCCCAGGGCAGGCTTTCCCCTGCACCCTTCACCAGCTTGCCATTCTGGCTGCATTATGGCCCAGTATGGGGTGTCAGAGGCTAGCTCTGGACTTGTTATGAACTTGCTTTGTTTAGGCCAGCTAGCTATTTATTTGGTGCATCTAAGCACCAAATATCCTATTGCATTTTATTAGACATTGGCTCTCACTTCTCCCCTCTTCTTGCCAGCTACAATTATAGGAAACCCTCATTTGCAGGTGGAGAGAACATTTTGTAAAGCTCATTTACTAAGCCATCTGCTAAGAACAATCCTGGCCCAAAAAGGAACTCCACAAGGAGTCACTACACTTCAAGAATCCTCCTCACCTGCGCGCCCCTCCAACACCACCATTTCAAGGGCATGTTCAGAATTTCATCTTTATCACCCTGTTTTATTTACTCAAATACTAAGTCTTTTTCATTTTCAAACTGGTTCTCTGATCTTAGTGGTTTCACATTCTGAATTCAGCCACTGATTTGGGAAAAGTTGGGAAATTCACGGCATCACTGAGAGTTAGAACTTCCCATGTTGGGGAACCCTAGTCACATACCCAGCCTAGTATTTTTCAGGCAGGGTGACTTTTCTTTTCAGGGGACAGTTGGCAAAGTCTGGAGACAGCTCAGTCATTGCTGGGAGGGGTTCTCCAGGCACCTGGTAGGTGGAAGTCAAGATGTGGCTAAAACATCTTAGGATGCAGAGATAGAGTCTGGGATGGCAGAGGTGGTCGGCTGTGGGAGAGGAAAGGAGAGGTGCTTGTTATGTTTCAGCCTGACATGAAGAGCAAGTGTTGTGCCTACCCTACAGCCGTCAGCTCAGGAGACTATGTCAATGATAACAGGTACCTCCAAAGATTGAAGAGTAAATTTCAATGTCTCAGCCCCCAAAATGTTAAGAGGCATGAACATGTTCACTTGTTTCATTCAATCCTGGCACATTTCACATAGCAGAACCTCCTTTTGTATTCTGCAGATGCACATAGACCTTTCCTGTCCAATACAAATACTGTAATATCAATAGTATATTAACATAAAAATACCCATAATCCCACATTCCAATTTGTATATTGATCATATGTCAAAATGATAATATTTTGGACACATTGAATTTAAATAATACATATTTTTAGAATTTAAAAAAAGAAAATACAAATGAGAATTAAATTGTGTGATGTACAGGTGCAAATTCTCAATATTGTGTGTGATCATGATGTATATATATAATATACCAATAAAGATTCAATTTTTTTTTTTTTTTGCTTTTGAGACAGGGTCTCGCGTTGTAGTTCAGGCTGGCCCTGAGCTCACTATGGTGCCCAGGCAAGCCGCCACAAACTCAGCAATCTTCCTGTCTCTGCCTCCCGAGTGCTGGGATTACAGGCGTGAGCCACCACGTCCGGCAATGTAAAGATTCAAATTTTAAAAAAAGAAAATCCTGAGGATTCGTTTGCATACTGCATTTGGTTCTTCCTGTCCCCAGCCTCCTGCTCCCTCTTCTCCTGCGGTAGCTGATGCTTTGGCTGCAGGGAAGTTCTCACTGGGCTGAGAGGAGACCTGGGGCGGTGTGGGCTGGGCTCTGGGAGCAGCCTTGCTAGACCCGCGAGCCCACGACCTCGGCTTCCCTGGCTCAGCTCCCGGCTGATCAGCCCCAGGTCCAGCCAGGGAACAGGCAATCGCAGCCAAACCACTGAGCCTTCCTGATGGGGTCAGTGAAGCAGGCCATTAAGAAGTACAGGGTGGTGCGTGTGGGGATACTTAGAGGACAGCGCTCGCCCTCCCAGAAACTCTGGATCACCCTGCAATAAAAACACCGCATATCCTGCGCTGGGTGGAGGAGGGCTGGGCCTCTGTCGCCTGGGGAATCCTTGACAGGCTGCCCAAACCACAGCCCTAATCACTGAGGCACGTGGCTGACGTTTTGCAAGCCACTTGGTCTGTGAGCTCTCCGCAGCAGCCAGAAGCTCGGGAGCAGTTTTGCTTTGGAGGACTGAGTGCATTTCTCTCCTTTTACCTCCTCCCAGCCTTGTCTGCACAACAGGGCCTTGGGTGCAGCCGAGCGGTGATGCAACCCAGAGCTGGTGCTCTCTTCGGAGGGGGTGGGACTCGAAGTTTGGCACAGTCATAGTTGTTGCTGTAACAATAATGTTTTACATTAATAATTGTTTTCACCCTCCACGCGATCTTCAGTAATTATAGCAAGTTATAACAGTTTAACTTGTCTGACATCAGAACAGTTTCTGGGTGAGTCATGAGGAGTGGGCGCTCAGGGACCCAGGGCACTGTGTTAGTCACGGCGAGGGAACTGGGAGTCTGCTCCCAGCAGAAGCCTGGGTGGGTCTGAGTAGACAAGAGCACAGGGCATCAATCCCAGGGGCATGCATGAGTGACATCCCAGGGCTGTGACAATGGGCTGAGGCCGGGAGAGCAGTTCACATGAGCACAGATTTCTATTTTTTAAAATATTCTCTTCAAAGCCACGTGTGATTCAAAATGAAAAGTGGGAAGAAACCCAGAGCATCCTGGGAGTGGGGAGGGCAGATCCACTGGAGGCTCCGAATGGGTGGGAGCCATGGGGTGAGGCAGAGCTGTCCCCACCTGCTCTGACCTGGTCTCTCTACTGGGCCTCTGTGTAAGGCTTAGCAGGAGAGAGGGCCTCACCACTACAGGAAGAAAAGATGTTTATGAACCTGACCTGTCCATTGTCTGCAATCAGGTGATGGTCAGAAAGGATATGGGTGGCTTGAGGCAGAGAGCTGACTTCACAGCTGGAATAGGTCTGAGCTCTCTGTGCTGCCAGCCCCTGGGGCCGCTGTGACAGTGCTAATCCCAAAGATGGCCTTCTTCTGGAGCTGCATCTTCCACGAAGAGCTGTGCCCTCTGTCAGCCAGCAGGACTCTCTGTCTGCTGCTGAACTCATGGGGTTTAAGGACACTGAGCAATTTGCATAAAAACACTCAGCATCAACATCTTGGCCCTCTCCACTGCCCACACCTCCTGGGCCACATGGTAGCCTCAGTGTGCACAGCTGCCACCTCAGCTGCTGGGAATAACCCCAACTGTCCTGAGAGCTCTCCCGGGATAGCTGTGTCCTGTTTACCCTCTGGGTCCCCACACCTGGCTTTGCCCTGACCGTGGGACTCCTCCCAGAGGGTTCTCAGAGCTGAGCTGCTGCGTCCCACTTGGTCCTGAAGACCACTGGCAGCTGGCTAGGTCCTGGCTGGGTCACTAGGGCACCCATGGGAGTCTGCCTAGGTGCTACGCCAGCATGAAACTCCTGCAGGCTGACCTTGGAGTCCAGAAGGCATCCTGGGAATAAGGCTATACCAGGTGGGTCAGGAGCTCCCTAAAGAGGTATCCAGCTGTGTCTACCACCTTCCTGTCTCTGGGATGCATTATCCAACCCCTCCACCTTAGAGGAGAGTTTATTTTGGCTGACAGATTTCAGAAGTTTCAGTCCACTGTCGGCCGGCTCTAAGGCAAAAACCACTTGGCAGAGGGGGCTGGAGGAGGAAGATCAATCAACCCATGCCAGCCAGGGAGCAGAAGGAGTAGGGAAAACGTGGGAACAGGAATGGATCCTTCTGGATCTCATGGCAGTGACCGCCTCCAACCAGCCTCACCTCCTCACAGTGCATTCAGCCATGAATGAAGTCATCGGTGGATGAAACCACTGATGAGTACAGAACCGCATGACCTGTCCATCTTTCATAAGATCTACTCTACACACGAGATTCTGGGGGACAATTTGGACCTAAACTGCAGCAGCAATCTAATCTCTGGCATTGGTTAAGCCAGGTTCCCCAGCTCAAAGAAACTACAGCTGCAGGTGGAAGTGAGGTAGTTACTCAGACAACACCCCACAGGGATAGTCTTCCAAGTTATCCAGGAGGCCCAGAATCATCACTGAGGTCTCAGAATGTGAAGAGGGAAGCAGAGGGGTTCATCAGAAAGAGACAGGAGGTGAAAGCTAAGGCCAGAGTGATTGCCACTATTGGGTCTGTAGACGGGAGAGGCCGAAACAGGGAGCCTCGGGAAGCTAGGCGGGGCCAAGAGCCATGCTCTCCTCTGAACCCCTGGGAGAGAGCGCAGTCCTTCCCACACTGTGATTTCTGTCCAGCAGGAGCTATGCAGATTTCCAGCTCTGGAACAGTAAAATAATAAATCTGTGTTGTCTTAGTCACTTTGTGACAACATGTTATAACCGCAGTGTGATACTGATACAATGCTCCAGGCTTGTGGGCAAATGGGCTTCCAAGTCTTTCTGTCTGCTGTAGAGGGCTTGAGCGAGGGGGTCTTCCTGTGGCCTGTGACAAGGAGTTCTGTCGGTAGCACCTACTTGTATTCAGGAGACTAGACCAGTGCTGGGCATGTGAACTCCAGGGGACACAGTGGTGCACTTTACAGTCCCAGAGCTCTGGGACCTGAGGCAAAAGGATCATGAGGCAAGCCCAGCCTGGGGAATTTAGTGATTTAGTGAGACCTTGTCTTAAAATAAAAAGTGTAAAAGGGCTGGGCCATAGCTCAATGCAAAGGCCCTGGGTTCAGTCCCTAATATTAAAAAAAAAAAAAAAGGCTGAAAGGGAGCAGGGTCGTGTTGTTTATCACAGCAGCCAGACAACAGGAAAGCCACAATGCTTGGCTGGAAGGGCTCAGTCCAGGGTGACTGAGCCACTCCTCTAACCACCTGTGCAGATCTCTGCACACAATGGCCCCACCCAGAAAGCCTGGGCCCCACACAGGGGCCAGCATGCCCATCTGCGTCATCTCTCTTCACTCAGGCTTCAGCCAGCAGTGCTGAGCTGGCCACACACTGGAGCTGGGGCAGGAATCCAACCGTGCTGGGCAGGTGGCAGGAGGGCATGGTGAGCAGAGAAGGAAACCAGGGTGGGGGAAGGGCACAGGTAAGCAGCACCTGCCCTGCAGATCCATCCATGGTCACCTGGGGGAAGCAGTCAGCCTCTTGGGATCACATGGTTTTTCAGGGGAAGCCAGACATAAGTAGTTTTAAAAATCTGAGACACTTTAAAATGTTTTATATTAATATTCATTTTAAAATACTAGCAATGAATGCATGTTTTAAAGGTCATGGAAATAAGACATGTTTGGTGATTGGATTCAATTCACCTGTCCCCAACTCACAGCCTTCAGAGTGACCAAGTTAGTTTTGTTGAAAGTGACCACAGGGTACTTGTACCCTAGGGAATGAAGAAGAGTGGTAACTGGGGAAGCTCAAGGGCTCTGGTCACTTGGCTGCTGGGACTTATGAATAGCAGCCCCTCAGGGAGGGATGCTTGCAGTCACAGGATCCCAGAAGCATAGACTGACCAAGCCTGTAGCTGGACTTAGTGGAAAGAGGGAAATAATAGTGAGGTGGATCGTTGTCCCTTCAGTTGAATTCAGAGTGGGGCCCGGGTGGCTCTGGCTGACAGACACCCTGCTGCAGGGATGTGTGGCCCCAGGGCTGGCTGGTGGGTGTCCAGCCCACTGGGCTCTTAGATGAACCCATGCTCTACCTTTCTGGGGACACTGCCCTGGCATCAAGTAGGAGCCAGCAAATGAGGGGGAGAGGGGACCTACTTCTCAGTCTGCCAGTGGAGAGGAAGAGAAGAGATGGTACTGCTGGGCACCTGACCAGCAGGCAGAATCTTGAAGGAGCCCAGGAAAAGTGTACGGCCCATTAGCAATGTCCTTGCTTGGAGACTGTGACATAGAGACATGAAGACTCTGGCCTGCCAGTAGGCTAGGGTCCAGCGATCTCCCTTGGCCTCAGGGACTCAATGCCACACCAGCAGGACCCCGGACTTCTGGCTTCCAGGGTAGTAAGACCTGGCTTCTGTTTTCAGCTCCCTGGTTGGAGATACTTGACCATAACAGCCATAGCTAGCAAACTAGTCCTGGCTTTCCCATCTGCTTTTTGCTCTTTTAAATAGTTCCATAAGAACAGAGGTGTACAGAGTGTGCTGTGCTCCAGCTCACATGGCCCCTCCACCTCAAGGGACTCTCTCTTAGTCCTTTTTCTGTTGCTGAAGGAAAACACCATAGACCAGGTCATTTATTTAAAAAAGAGGTTTGCTTTGGCTCCTCGTGGCTGACACTCAGAAGTTGAAAGGCCACAAAGCAGAAGGAAAGGCAGCACATGTAGGAAAGAGAAAATGTGTGGGTTTGGCTTCCGGCAACCCACTCCTGTGATAACTAACACATTCCCATGATAACTAACCCATTCCCATGAGGATAGCATCCATCCCTCCTGATGGCCTGATGGCATCTCAAAGGATGCCTGGCCCCTCCTTGGCATAGGAGCTGAGGCTGACAGGCAGGGGACACAGCCCAGAGCTATTAATGGAGAAGGTGTAGCCCCAAGCTCACAATATGGCTAGATCTGCCTCAAGTGTGAGGGCGCCATCTTGGGACGAAAGTTGCCTTCTCTGTATTTGTTCATCTTTTTTTGTTTTGTTTTTGTTTTTAACAAAGACTACATGAGTGGTCTATTGGTGCCAGCAGAGTAGAATCCAAAAGCATTGCTGAAATGCTAAAAATCCAAAAATCCACTGCTGGAAATTGTGCAATGTAAACTTTTGAAATGGAAATGTCACAGTTGCACAAATAATGAAAGTGAAGGATGCTCACGGTGCTGCCAAGTTTCATCTCAACCAAATAAAAGCGATCGGGGAGCAGCAGGGAGCTGGGAGAGGCCCCGGGTCTGCAGAGCCCCGTCGCAGGGTGGAGCGGGTCCTGGGGTGGGGCAGGCTGCGGGAGGGCCGGGTCCTGTATACACCTGTGGCCTGTGAGTGAAGAGAATAAATGCAGAAGAGGGTGGGCTCTTGTCCAGTGGGCCTGAACACCGCAGGCAGTAGCTGCTTTGCTCCTCTGTCCTCGAGCCACCTCGCATCTCGGGTGTTTGGGCGGCAGTCCCTTGTTGTCCATATACAGTTTTAAAAGTTGCCTCTGTGGGTGTGTGTACACACACGTGTGAGTTTGTACACATGCCCGATGTGTGCATGAGTGTGCTTGTGGGTGTGTGTGCCCTTGCTGGAGTGTGCCAGGGAGGACTGGCTGCAATTCCTGCTTCATCCCACCTGCCTCTGTAAGGAGGAGGCTTCCCGACTTCACTCTCCCTCCTGCGGAGCCCAGGCCAGGCTGAGATCAGGGCTCTGGGCCCTGAAATGGGGGTCAGAGAGCTGGAAGGGTGATGGGCACTCACCCCCATCAGCCTGGCCCTGGATGACAGGATGAGGAGCTGGATGCCCAGAACATCCAGAGGACTCATCTCATGCTGGGAACTGGGTGTCGGTACTCTGTTCTCCACAAGAGCATTGTGTGATGGCTGGGCACTGGGAAGCAGCTCTGCCTGGCATTGCAGCACTCTGGGAAGAGGAGCCAATGTGCTGATGGCCACACTGACAGCAGGGCTTCCTCTGTGCCCTGGGCATCGCTTTGGAGAAGGCACAGGAATCCATACCAGAGGCCATGATGTGAAGAGCTCTGGACAGTGGCACCAAGGGAAGGACAGCTGCACTCTCAGTGACAGTAACAGCAGAGGTGACCTGCTGTGCCTGAAGCCTGTGTGAAAAGCTTTGGGTAGAGTGTCCTGTTTAGTCCCACAGTGACTAGTGTGTAAGCGATCACCCCAGCTGGCTCTGCTGCTCGGACAGCAGCAGGAACATCAGGACACTGGGAGCGGCTCCCACCGGAGTCAGGCCAGCCAACATGGGGCAGGTATGGGCGCCCAGGCATCATACACCATGGGATGACACGGTGCTCCTGTCTCCTGTCCTTCAGGAAGGAGGCAATGCCTGGGGGGTTCAGGCGCACCCTCAGCCCACAGCTCACAGGTGCCAGGAGCTCCCCCAGGGCACAGACACCTCACTCCTGCTTTCCCTAGGACTATGCATGCTTGCATTTCTTCCTCTGAACTCTGACTTCTCTGAAGCCACACAGCCCCTGCATGCTCAAGCCCCAGCTAACACCGAGTTCTGCTGTGGCCGGGCCTCTCTCTTGCAGCTCAAGGTCTGGAGACATGCCAGCTTTGATTTTCCATCCTGGGATTAGATGGAGAAAATAGACCACCTCATTTGCTGTAAGTGAAAGTTTCAAGGCAAACACCTGGAGTTTACTACTTTAATGAAATAGCCATTTGGAACTTCTATCTTCCCTCCATTTAGGTATCCACAATATAAAATACATGATTCATTTGGTCTAAAAGTCTCTCTTGGACAGTCTCTGCTGTCCGTCACCAGAGAACTTAATCTCTCCATAAACATATCTGGAATAAACTTCTAAGTGTTTATTTTGATGCAAGAATTAAGCAGAGATGCCGAATCTAAACTGTGGTTCACAGGCTTTGCTGATAAAATACCAGGCATCATCCTGTCAGTGTAGTCTTCTTCCTTTTCCTGTAAACAGGCGGTAGGGAAAAGCGTGGGCATCCAGGCTGATGGAAAAATGCCATTCCAAAATGCTTATTCTTGGTCCTGAGTGAGACCATGAGCATCTGTTGGTTGGGCCCAATTTCCTCCCAGCCACACATTATTTTGTCTATTCTTCCCGTAAGCCTGCTGTTGAGAAAAGTAACTATTTGGAGAAAACCATGAGATCTGTGCCCTCATTTTACAGATAAGGAAACAGGCCCAGGGAAGGCATTCTACTCTCCCATGCAACTGTTGGGCACAGAGGTGAGATCAGACTCCGGAAATGTGAACTGCCAGCCTTGGGAGTTTTCTTGGCACTCTGCTACTCCCTGACTGACTTCCCGACCCACGCTGAGTGGCTGCTTTTCTGTGATGATGGTCGCCTTGCATTGTGTCTTTATGGAAATCCCCCATCTGAGTGCACACTCTGTAGCAGTGCAGAAGTTTTGAATTTTCAATTCTGTGCTTCCATCCAACTCGAGGGACTCGATGATTTCTTTATAAGATGTGTCACTTTACAACACATTTTGTTTGAGTGTAGGAGTAGCTTTTTCTGATCAACTCAGAGAAGATGCCCCTGCTCTGCAGAGGCAGTGTAAGCACTGCTGCACCTCTGCTGCTCGGAGTTAGGAAGGGCAGTCTCGGTTTCTGCCCATCTCAGTCAGTCGATGTGGACACTGATTCTGTGGTCATTACACCAATTTACAGCCACTCATAGTAATTGTCAGAAAATGCAAACTGGCTGATGGTCCTTCATTTTTATCTTGTGCTTTTGCTTTCCTCTATAATGTAGCAACTTAAAGAACAGAACAAATAAATGGAAGATATGGAAATTAGCTAAGCAGTTGGCTAGAAATAATAGGCTCTTTTCATGTTTTTTCCAGATCTCTCTTCATGTATCATGATGCCAAGGTTTGGTAAATAAGCCAAGTTGGGATTAAGTTACAGCCAGCCATGTTTGCCTCTACCCATTCAATTTACTCTTGGCAAACAGCAGAGAGTATTTATAATACAGTCCCATTTCGAGCATTCTAGGGCCCTGGTGGAGTTCTCATAACACTGGGCATTTATTTAATGTCTAACTCTAGGAGTTCAAAGCACTTTTCAGACATTCCTTGACTGATCGTAATATCCCTGCCAGATTTTACAGATTGGGAAAGTCAGCTGAGGCAGAGGACTCACTTGAGATCACCCAGGAAGACCACGATGCCTAAGTTAACTCCTCCTGGCGTGGTGAAGTTTCAGCACTGCCAGTGGTGACACGTTCCTAAGCTCTTATCGCAATGTCACTGAATAGGGAGTATTTGTTTACCTCCCCATGGAGACTTTAATTAAGGAAAGCAGAACCCTCACAAACACCTCTGTTTGTATGTCATAGCATTAACTGGGCAAAGTAGCTTTTAAATATTTGGATCCTTTGGCAACAAAGTTAACACACTGGTTGTCAGAGAGCAGATAGCTTGGGAGTGTGTCCCGTCTTTATACAAGCAGTGGTAGGGATTTTTCCATGCTCTTGGAGCAGACCTACACTGGCTGTGGGGACATGTGTGGGGTGCTGGGGTGGTAAGGTGGTGGCAGTGCGAAAGGGAGGTGGCACCTCAGCCACCCATGAGGCACCCACCTGGGTATGACTGGTATTCTTGAGCCTGGCGTATCGGATGGCTACTTAGCACTTGGTGGGCACTGTCTGTGTTTGGCAGGTTCTCTTTCCATTAAACTCCATGTGGTTCCTCCGTGGAGAATGCGCTGTGTCCAACCTGCTGCAGAGGAGAAAAGAAGGAGCTGGTGTGGAGCCCTGGATTCCATGCTGGGTCCCTGTGCTCCCCGGGAGTGTTTCCGACGGGTCCACTGCGCAGACTTGTGCTTATTTTGTACATTATTGCTTTGACTGTGGAAAGGCCACTGCAAGGACTTCTCCTGGGTGTCACAGAGGTGGCATCTCCCCCAGCAGCCCTGGTCTGGGTCTTGAGGTTGCCCATAAAAGACACTTGGTTCTACAACCTGTTTATTTCACAGCTCCCATGTACTCTGAGGGCCCTCTCAAAAGTTTTTTGTAGGAACCAGAATGTCAGTTTGCCCTGCCGTTCCTCACATCCATCCTGCTGTGATGCCCAAGGAGGGCCAAGCTGAGCATGTACACAAAAACCTGGCCAGTGCTATGTGGGGACTGGAGATGTCCGGGTGCAGGCAGTGCTGACTCTGTCAAGCCCTGGGAGGCTGGGGATGAGTTACTCACTCCTATGTGCCTCAGTCTCTTCATTTGTAAATCTCAGGGTACCTGGACCAGACCTGCAACATGGAGAGAGATGATGCACTCTCAAGACTGGTGTTGGCACATAATTAATGTTATTATTCAGAATTTTCCAGATTGTTTTTCTCTCTTTGAAGCTAATGGTTGGAAAAAACAGGTAGGGACAGATGATGCTATCAACACTGAGTAAAGAAGGGGATCCTAGGGCAAGTTCGGTGGGGATTTTGTCTGGATGAAGACAAGATGGCGGAGGCCAAGGAAGGCTGGACACCCTGCCATCCCCTGAGATCAGGCATCAGATTATGGGTATCGGAAGAGGGCTCAGGGAACTTCACAAAACCCATCCTGGGGTAGAGACCCAGCTGAGCATGGGGCACCTTGAAGAGCAGAGAACCTCTTGGGTTTGCCTGGCCTGGCATAGCAGTACTTCAGGGGAGGGGACCAGTTGGGCAGCGAGTCTGCAGAGTGGTGGAGCTGGGGTTCTCTCTGTACCTCCTTCTGATGCCAATAGTAGCATCTGGCTCCCCACCTTTTCCTGATCCACAGCCTATCCTGGAAGGGAGGAGCTCTCCTCTACCTTCAAGGGTGGCAGTAGGTGCCAGGGTAGGGTCAGCTAGAGCCCTAAAGGGGACAGGAGTTGTGGCGTGGCTGGGCACTGATAGACATGGGCAGATTGGCATCATGGGAGGGTGTCACTCTCCCATGAAAACACCAGCAGAGATCAAAGGACTGATGAAGGCCCACTTGCAATTAGTGAGCTGAGACCTAGTGTCCGTCCACATCTGTGGCTCTGGTGAGAGAGAGGAAGACTTGGTGAGTGGCTCCCACTGATTCTGGCCATGAGCACCTGAGCCCAGCCCGGACCAACACATCGAGCCTGGGCTGCTCCCGTGGCACAAGGGGTAAGCTCACTGCGGTCAACGGGAGAAAGCACATCAGTCATCCGGACTACAAGGATGCGGGAGGAAAATGGAATTCTTCCCTCTTTCCTCCTCACAGGCTCTGTACAGTTGGTAGGGGCTGTGAGGTGGTCAAACAGAAGAGAAAGGAAATGACAGCTTGTGTGAAGTCGGGTGGAGACAGAACAAGCTGTGACAGAATTTAACACAGGACTAGAAAAGGTAGAAGTTAAGTGAAATTTAGGAAAAGGAATCTGATGAGCTATAGAAGTTTTTTCAGGAGGAAATAAAAGTGGGAGAAGATGAAGATTGCTGGAAAAATATATAATAACTAGCTGTGAGGGGCAGTGGTATTGCGATGTACTGATAAGTTTTATTCCTCTGGAAAAAATATCTAATAAATGAGAGGATGTGATTTGAAGAGATTACAGAAGCGAGAGGCCCTGGGCTTTAAGTTAAAACCAGTGAACCCCTCTGAACTGAAGTTAATAAGTGACATGTCAGAAATAAACAGAAGCAGGAGATAATTCCTTAAGAAGTCACTTAGAAAAAGTACGCAGGTCCAGGAGGTGCGCGAGACTCACACTGAGCACTGCGAGCCCACTGGCGTGCCGTGCACAGGAAGGCCGCGGCTTCTAGCTTCCCTGTGGCACGTCTGCAGAGACTTTATGGTTAAATGCTTTTGAAATCTCAAGAAGTTTCTAAGAGCAGAAAGAGTACCATCCACATTCTTTGACCACAGTGTAATAAAACCAGAGCTAAATAAATGAAGTTATAAACAGGAAACTGAAGCCACTGGAAAATTAAAACAAAGAAAGACAAAACAAAACATTCCTAAATAGCTATAGAGTCAGAGATGAAATCAAAACCGCAATTATAAACAATTTAAGTAGATTTATGCAAAAGCTCCTCCTCAGGGTTGTTGGTGTGTTTTACGGCACTGGCTGCAGCATTGAAAATGCGGAAAGTGCTAATGATCTGAGAAGGAGGAGGAGGAGGAGGAGGAGGCGCCCACAGGGGCAACACGGTGCACACTACGGGGAGTACACTGTCCCACCGAGGCATGTACGGAGGTAGAGGGTGCCCTTCGTGTGTGCTAAGTAAAAATGCCAGGCACATGCAGCCACCCATTTTCTAACCCGTGGTTGTTCTACTTGTGGGTTGGAAGGTAATTACATATATTGTGTCTTGATGGAGATGAGTTATGCAACAGAACAAATATATATATATTTGTATATATAACATTTATATGTATACATACACATATATGTGTTTGTATACATATATGTACACACACACACATATGAGGGGAGAGGCCAGAATGGAGATATGACACACAACAGCTCAGGAAACTGCCCAGCAACTTTCTGTGGGCTCCTAGGGTACTATGTTCACCACTGAGGGGATCTTTTCTTGCAGACCATCTTTGGAAAGTGTGTATTTACATACACTCCCTAATACATGTTTTTATCCTGCATAACATTCTCTCTGCGGAACAGGACTGGGCTGACAGTCTGCCCTTGCCACAGTGGTTGTGTTTCGCTTTGGGATGCTGAGCTGAGCTGCATGGTTAGTTGAGGTGCAGACATGCACGGTGCATGTGAACAAGGTGAGGACTGGGTGGTGGGTGCTGGGGACAGTCACTAGTAATCCACGGAACAGGCCTGGTCCATAATCTGCCAGGGACTTCACCGTGGCAAAGCGCCTGCTCTCACAAGTGCTGGACTAGGGCTGGCCCCCACCAGCCAGGCCGGGTAGAGTCTCCCCCTGCTTTTACCTGGGTCCAGTGCTTGTCACTCGTTTCTGTTGAGCGTCTGGGCAGAGAAGTGGTGCAGATGGGGACTGGGTGAGCCGGAGCCTGTTGCAGTGGCCCACTGGGTGCAGGGCGGTCATCCCACAAAGGGTCAGTGATGAGGGCCACAGAGCGTAGGGGATGAGGCCAGGCTGGCATGGGGGGGAGCACTGCCCAGCCTCCCCGAGGCTCCCGTCCACACCCCGCCTTGGAGTTCCACAGGGCAAACCTTCCCCTCCTGAAAACCTGCCATCCAGAGCAGGTGGGTGTCTGTTAGAACCAACCAGGTAATTTAAGGGCCACGCCACATATATTCTGCATGAAATAGAGGAAACTCAACTTCCATGTTTGGATACAAATAGCGACATGAGACAGCTTTCAAATGCAAGTGACATTATTCAATTTTTTTTGAAATGGAATAGTATGCAAGCTTTATGTGGGAATTGAAAAAAGCAGTCCTAAAAGAGCAAAAAAAAAAAAAAAGTAGTAAGGCGGATTTACATGATTTAAAAATTATTTACAGGACTTGATCACCATAAATATTGAGTCACCAAAACATAACCATGAACCAGAAATATAGGGCAACAATGAAAGTTAAGTACCATAATCTATTCACCACAAATGGAAATGAAGAGCCATCTCTAAGAAGCAGGGATACAGAGATGGGTAGGGAATGAGCTCATTTCTGGGTGCTACTGTCAGTGCCATGACACTGGACTTAGCAAGCCATGGACAGGACATCCAGCTAAACATGAATTTCAGGTAAACATGGGATCACTTCTGAGGGTGAATTTACCCCCAAAATTGTATAAAATAAAAATTGTCACTGATCTTAAATTCAAGTTTAATCTAGATACTCTATATTTTGTCTAGCAACCTCATTCTCATTTCAGGAATACTTTTGTTAGTTTTCAAAAGTAACACCCATGTATGAGCCAGGGATTTAGCTCAGTGGTTCCAGTGTATGCCTTGCAAGCACAGGGTCCAGAGTTCGATCCCAGTAACCACATACCACAATGCCAGGCATAGTGGCTCATGCCTATAAGCCCAGCACCCAGGAGCCAGAGGCAGGAGGACTGCTGTGAGTTCAAGCCTTGCCTGGGCTACACAGTAAGCTTAGGGCCTGCTTGAACTACAAAGTGAGACCTTGTCTCAAAAAAAAAAAAATAACACCCTTGTATTACCTTCGGCCATGTGTTACCGAATTCTTGCCTTCATAGCACTGGCCCCCCAACCCTTTCCTGTCAGAAGGTGCCTGTGGCCATGTACTTGGTATCAAACGAGCTCCAGCTCTACGTGTGTCCCTACTTCATGGTGTGCATGGTGCTGTACACAGAGCCCTGCGATCCAGTTTCGTTCCCTGTAGCCTTTAAACTTCCTTAGGAAGCAGGATATAAAGTCATCTTGGGAGACAGGGCAGAAACCCTGGAAATACTCTCCCATCCTTAAACCAAGTAAATAACAATTTCACATCTAAAAGCAGCCACCAAAAAAGTCTTTGTAATTCATGGATTTAAAACATAATCTAAGCCTTTTTTAAGTTCTCTCTGGCTTCTTGTCTGACAGAGTAAGGACCTGTCACCTTAGCAACTGGCTCCTTCCAGGATGCTCAGGGACCACTGAAGACCCACTAGTGTCCCCCTTTTATGGGAACTTTGGCCCTGGGCCACCTGAGTGTTAGAAAGCTTAGCGGTGTTAACATTTCTAAAATGGCCAGGGGTGGTTTTATGGAAAGACTTTGTTTTGCTTTACTGCTCCTTAATTGCTCCATGGAGCCTGAGCCCAGGTACTAAGCAATGCCCCCCGACTGGGGCTGAGGGGCTGAGCTACACTGGGTACCATACTGTGGTGTCCAGGCAGAGAGCAGGTGCAGGCGACACACACCGCTCAGAGCAGGAGAGGGAAATCCTCAGCTGGACAGGTCAGCTCCGCTGCTCCCGTCCAACTGGGTGACCCTGGGGGCCATTCCGCTGCCGCAGCCTCACACCCGCTCACTGACGCAGCCTGAGGTGACGCCTGGCGCATGGCCAGCCTGCCCTTCAGCCGCACTCCAGGTCCCCTCCTTGCCATCTGAGATCAGCCTTGCATCCAAGCAAAACAAAGAGGGACTTAGTCCCAAAGTGAAATTTGAGCCTCAGTTCCCTCATTCAGCCACTGCTGCCTCAGGCTGTGAGGGGGACAAGCTGGGGAGAGCTGGTCCCAGAGGGCTGGGGATGAGGAGCAGTTCCAAACAGATGCACCCGCAGACACCCAGTCCACCGGGCACGTGGACTACCGAGGGCAAAGGTCGCACGGGCTCTCAGTGTCAGAGCAAGGGTCAGGACCTACCTCCTGGTTCACGGGCTGAGGGTGCTTCCAGAGACCAGGAAACAGGTTCAGAGGGAGGGAGCTGGATTCGCTGTCTGTCTCTGTATGTCTGTCTGTCTGTCTGTCACACACACACACACACACTCTCTCTCTCTCTCTCTCTCTCTCTCTCTCTCTCTCTCTCTCTCTCTCTCTCTCTCTTTCTCTCTCTCTTCTGGTGCTCAGAAAGGTTTGCAGTTTCCATCAGACACTCCTGCTCGGGTGGATGTCAGGTTGGAGTTCCTGGATTTGTTCCCAAAACTACATTGGGCCTCCATGGTGTCTGGGGCTCAGGGATCAGGAGTTTTTGAACTGTCTGCCTCCTTGTGGGTTAAGGACTAGTTGGAGATTTAACTGTGTGTTTCCCACACCAAAAATAGGGGACTCTGAGCTGCAGATCCCACTGTAGGCTCCAACAGAGTCAGAGGTGGAGAGGCATTTAGGAGACATCCTGTCCCACTGTCTGCCTGGCCCTCTGCTAACTGGAGGAGATTTTGCCCAGAGGAGTTAGTTCAGTTGGGTCCCACTGTTGGTGAGAAGATTCCAAGCCAGGTCTCTTGAGCTCTCCGTCTGGCCCAGTCCTGCTTCTGCGGACATCCAGGAGCCCCAGGAACCTGCGCATAACAACTTCTGTAACCGGGGCGTTTCTGAACAAATAGCTAGAACACATCAGCAAGAGAGGCACAACTGTGTGAAAGACTTTAATACTTTGGGTTTATTATTATATGATTTTGATTTACTGGAATTCACTAAGAATAAAAGAGGGTGTGGATCCATTTCGGAGGAGAATTTTATTCTTGTCTCCATAGATTTGAGGCAGAAAAGCTTGGAGACACCTTGATCTGCCGATTTCTGGGAAGCAGCAATCCATAAAACTACCTTGGCTTTGCTTCAAAATGAACAGTGCAGCTCCTATGTCCTGAACTCGGAGCTGAGCATTCATAAGAGGAACTGGGCTGTCCCTTCCACACTAGGAGGTGTGCCAGGGCATGTGTGGGACGCTCTTGTCCATCCAAGGGCAGGACAGAGCAGGCAGGCAAGGGTCGAGGCTGAGGTCGAGGCCTGGCCAAGGTCTTGCTTGCTGCTTGACACTGGGCTGGGGTTTACCTATCATGATGTCTACCTCCGAAACAGTCCACAGAGACAAAGATATGCACCAATGTAAGCAGTGTGATCAAAATATACCGCGGATCTTTACACGAGGAAGATTTATTGCAGTAAGAGGCACAGTGCTGTAAATCTCCCTGGAACCCCCCCCCCCAGCACACTTGTCCATCCTACTGATCTGGCCACTTTCTGAAACAGTTGTGGAAGTCCTTTTTCCATCTCTATGAGTTACAATGAGAATATGGTGAATGACGCTGCTGAGTGCCACCTAATAGGCGGCTTCTAGAAACGTGGTTCTGTGTCCTCACCCACTTTGCTCACCTGGGGTCTGGCACTGTGTGACTTTGACCCTTTCCCAAAGTCAAAATGACCATGAAAGGTCAACATTTTAAGTCAATTCAGGACATTGAGGCAGCAAAACTAAAGAATCTCATGAAAGAAGACTCCAGAACTGCTTCAGAAAGCAGCAAGAACATGGGATACATGTGTTCAGAATAGGGGGGTTGCATCGGATACATGGCAGTGTGTCTTTTACTGTAATAAATTTCAGTTATTTAAATATTTACCATAGTTTTCTATCATACCTTGTCCCACAACTTGTCTGTTTGCGCTTCCAATTTCTATCTTTCTCCGTTTAAGTTCTACATCCTTGAAGACCCAGAGACCTTCTGTATATGACATTCATGCATTACAAGCAGATATGACTGGAGGGACCATGTCACTCCATGGATAAGGCTAGTCCCACAGGAGCAGTGGAGTGGCCGACCTGGTCCCTCTGTTTCCCCAGCACTGTGCTGTTGGCAGGCACTGGCAGTCACACTATTCTAGAATGCTACAGCTGGATGAAATGCTGGGTGGACCCTGAGACAGCGTGACACGTGGGGCTTCCTGTGTGGTGCAGGACAGCATTATCTCCAGCTGACCCAAATCCTCTTCCTTTCCTTGAAGGAATCCTCCCTATGTCCAATCTCTCTTGCAAGAAAGACATATTAAGGCAGGTGAAACCTTTCCTATAGTGTTAGTTAGTGTCTGTTGATTTTCCACACCACAAGATCATTTTTCCAACGTTCTGGAAGTTACACTTTGGCCCCTGTAGACTTCCTGCTCCTAGTAAAAGTTTCCTTGGAAACAAACCACATCCTGCCTTTGATGTCCAGAAAACACTGAAGTTAGGGAGTCTACTCCCAAGTCGAAGCCAGTGCTTTGCTCCCAACCTGGAGCTCTCAGGACAAAGGGGTGGGGGCAAGTCCTTCCATCCAAGCCCAGGCGAGGGAACTACAACCAGCCCCAGTGCTTCCTGGATTGTAGATCCCATCAGACATGCAGGGGTGCAGGAGAAACACTGTCCTCTTACAGAACCCCCTTGCTTCCCTGAGAGTATGGTCAACCAGTCTTGGGCCCTGAAGTTCTGTGCAAGCCAACAGCCTCTTCCTTTCTCCCTGTTGCTCTGGGAACGTCCAGCACTGTGGAGCACTGGCTGAGGCTTCCTGCCCAAGATCCCTGTGGCTCCATCCACCCAACCAACTCTCCAGCTCTATGACCCCCTCTCTACCTGAGTTCACCCCCAATGGACGTGACATCCCACCATCTTTTCCCTGCAAGAGTCTACTTTCCTGACCATCCTCTCTGCTCCCTGATTCCACGCACCAGAGGGTGATGCTTTTCCAGAGCTGCATCATCTGCAGCCACTAAAGACCCTAAAAGCCCAGTAGTGCACAGAGCAGAATCCCAGCCCCTCTGCACAGCTAGCTGCCCTTGCCCTTACCAACTTATGCCAATACCCAGTGGGCCCTTCTCCCATCCTTTCTGTGTTTTAGACCTAATGGCTTTCCATTTATCATTAAGTGTGTGTTGTAGTTTACAATCTGAGTGTCCCCCAAGCCTGTGTGCTCAGGGTGGGTCTGGTGGAGAGCAGGTCACAGGGGCAGGACCTGGAAGGCGCCTCTCACTCCCTGCGCCGCCCCCCCACCCTCCTGGCTGGAGTCATGTGAACAGCTGTTGTCTGCCAGACCCTTCCGCCATGCCTTCCCGCCCTGGCAGCAGCCAGCCATGGCCTGAAACCTCTGAAATGGGCCCAAATAGACCTGCTGCTGTGCTGGGTACTGTGTCTTGGTGGCAAGAAAGTGACTAAAGCTGCGTGCCAAGCTCTTCCCTGCCCAGGACTTTGGCACATGTGGCAGGGGCTCTGCCCGCATCTCTCTGCCCTTCTCGGATCATCAGTCTTGCCTCTCAGCTGGTTTGATGCCTCTTGTGGCCACTGGGCTCCTGAGACCAGGTCTTGCCACGCCTTGGCTTTCTGTCTCTTTATTCCTGTCTCTCTCCTCGATGTTGGCCAGTGTGTCTCCTATGAGCCTGGAGGACCAGGAGGGCAGGTCCGAGACACTGTGGCCCTGGCCTGCATGGGTGTGCACATGTGAGCATGTCTGCGCATGTGGGTTTGCTGATGTGCCTGTGTGGACTTGTGTGTGGACAGTGTTTCCACATACATGGCTGCATACACTCTTTGCACACGTGTGTGTCGTCTCTACATCACTTTCTGCTCTGTAACTTCCACCTGGGCCCCATTATTTAAATAATCTCACCCACAGGATCTTACATTTTTCCCTCAGAACAAGGCTAATACCAGGCCAAGCTGGGAAAGGTAGGGCTTGTGTACAGTGGGTATATGGGAACCTGTAGTCCTCAGTAGCACAGAAGTCCCTTCCCTTCCCCAGTGCAGAGGAGGGCATGTCCAGTGGGCAGAGTAGAAGGTAACATCTGAACATCTGCCGTCACATTGGGTCTTTCTGGGCATGTGGATAGGGCCCCGGGACCTGAGGGAGGATCCTCACCAGGTGCTGACAGCCACAGGGTGGTGCAGAGCGAGAGCCGTGAGCACAGAGCCGGCTCCAGCCAGCCTCGCTCAGGAGTCCGTGAGCGAAATGGCTCCAGGTGTGGGTGTCTGGCTGTGCACAGAGGACTAGGATGGGCGCTGCCACAGACTCACAGAGTCAAGGACCTGAGGTCGCACTGAAACTGGCGAGAGCAGCAGGTCTCTGCAGGGATGCCCCAGACAGTAGAGCCTCCATAGAGGGGGGAAGGGGCCTTCTCCGGGGTTCAGGGAAACTGGGGACACCTGCTGGGCAATGACACCCAGCCTCTGGGCCTATGGGAGTATATCTGGGTGATTACATGGGAGACAGTGGCAGAGCTTGCACCAGAGCATGCCACCCTCTCTACGGCTCGGCTGGTGAGGGGCCAGGTGCACATTGCGTTTAAAGTAAATGCAAAAGTACCTAGTGCTTTTTTCTTTCTCACAGCCACGCTCGGGGGCTCAGCACTGTGTGTTTATCTGGTCCTTCCTGGCCAGCTTGGCAGCCTCCTCCCCTTTGATTCTTATCTGGCCCGTCCACCAGGCCTAACCTCCAGCACGCGCATAACCAGGGACTGTGGGTATGTCCCTAGAGGACCGAGCCCTTTCTGGGCTCAAAGACATGAACCCTTGGGGATCCTTTTCCATAGTGGCCAGAAAACCCCTAAGGGCTCTGTCCTGGGGCCGGACCCCGGTTCTGTGGGCCTGTGGAGGCCATTGCAGACTGCATACTGAACCATTCCCTCACCTACTTTCCTCAGCCATGTTCGTGTTCCCTGTATTCTCTGACGAGAGTTCCCAGGGACTGTGGGAGTCATGGGATGTTGGAGGACCTGTTCCAGTTTCCAGAGCGGTCAGGGGCTTTGAGGGGCTGTAGTGTGGTAAGGTGGAGAGAAGGTGCAGGTGTTCAGCTGTTCAAGGGTGCGTGCATCCTGTGACCTCCCTAGAGTGAGCAGCCACAGCCTGATAAAGGGGTCCCTCTGATGACCCATGGGGCATCTCTAGCTATTCAGGCATCCATGCCCTCCCAGTGCTGGCTCCATGGAGCTCAAGAGAAGCAGCTAGGTGGAATGTGTCCCAGACCGACTAAAGGCACCTTGCAAAAATGTGTCCTACCCAAATGAAAGAAGTCAGGAAGCGGCCCAGGGAAGCAAGCTGAAGTGCTTGCAGAAGCATGATGATTCTCTTTTAGCCCGTAGTAACCAGGACAAAAGGGCAACCACCTACTTCCCAGACTGTGGGTGAGCATGGCACAGGCAGAAGCTTGCAGAGCAGGCCCTGGGCAGCACACAGGGAGGGCTCTGCCACTGTCCATGGCTCCTTACTTCTATGGTGACAATCCTGTGCATCATCTGCCTGGTTAAGGGTTAAGATCCCGAGGGGCCTAAGAATGAGCCTGTCCTCAGGGCTCCCCAGGTTGGCTCATGCTACACCCGACTCCTCTGGTGGAAAGCAGAGCTCCTGCTGTGCCAGGACCCCAGCTCAGCTCTGCTCCTGCATGGCTCGGACTTGTCCACCTTCCTGCAGGACCACTTTCCAGCAGGGGTTGGCATTCGCAAGGGACAGAAGCAGGCTGTGGGGATCAGAATGACATTTCTGGAGACTAGGAGAGCTTTAGAAGGTGTATTGAACGTTTTATTTAGTGTGAAATAACTTCTCACTTTATTTACTTGGAATTTGTCTTAGCAGTAAGCACCCAAAACTATGCTTAATATAATAACGTGTGTTTGTTACATATGACACTTCCCAACCATAGACTCTGCGAGCATCAGCACTGAAAGCCGGCGGGTATAAGTGCACCCCATGCTTTTCTAAATTGGCCATGCTGAAAGGCAAAGAAGTATAGCGTATCATATGTATTTCATTATTATAACTTCTCTATTCCCCCTTGGGTATTTTACCTTAGAAATTTAGTTTAAGTTAGAATTTAAAAGATTTTCAGATCTTTAAAAATGCATCTAGTTCTTTGTCTAAGTTGCCTGAAGCTAAATTTCCAGATAGAGTGTACCTGCCTCAACTCCTCACCCTTTCTAGAAGCCTCTGGGACTCACTTGTGAGCTCCTGCTGGGGCGTCGCCTTCAGCCTGGTCTTCGCTTCCAGCGTGGATGAAGGCACGCAGCTGTCTGTCTGCCGCAGAGGAGCCCCTCAGGCTGCCCCTTGTCCTGATGGTCATGTGAGTCTTTCATCTCACAGCCCTTGTTAATTTTATGATTTTCACAATTCAAAATGTCTGTGGCATGTCTGCTCAGGAAAGGGGCAGAGCGACTGTCGGCCGTGCTCTGGCCTCTTCAGCGGGCCTCTAGCAACACGTCTCCAGCACATATTCGCAGTGGAGTTGGATTCTCCTTCCCAGTAACCGAGAGACATACACATCCCAGCTTCCTGACCGGCGGAGGTGGGGTGTCAGCTCTCTGTCCTGAGTTGCTCTGTAGACACCTAGGTGAATGCACAGGCGTCTCCTCTGCACTGTTCCCAGCACAGGAACCTGTGTGTCCACGGGAGACTCTGGAGAACATCTCTGGGGTTTTCTGCTCACAGCATGTTCTTTGCATTGTGGTGTGTGGCAGGGAGGGCTCCTCTAACTGGCCACTTCCTCTTGGGACCACATTTGGTGAAGGCTCAGTCTTAAGAAGGAGGAAGGGATGAATCAGTCTGAAAATCCCAGAGCCCTCCCCACCATCGCCCTTGGGGAGCCAGTGAGACCTGGTGTTGTTCTGTTTGTGTTATCATATTCACTGAACACCCTGTGTGAGGGGAGGAAGACAACTTTGAGTGGCAGAGGCTTATGGGTAGAGTTTAGGGTGGAAAGACCATCAGGAAAAGATGAGAAAGGCACAGGAACTTGACCCAGGGCTGGCCTCATCCTATCCTGCCGGGGCCCCTTGGGGCACATGGTGAGCAGGTCACAGGATGCCTCTGTTCACTCTGCTCTCATGTGGTGCTTGGGCGGGGGCAGAACAGGAAGTGATTCCTGCCTCTTGTGCAGACCATGGAGTGTTTCTGAAGCACGCCTCCTCCAGAGCCACGCAGACCTGGGAGAAGAGAGAGGGGGGAACCTAGGCTAGTGAGGCCAAGTGT
>PVIC010022411.1:0-27702 GCA_004025085.1 Thryonomys swinderianus | reverse complement strand
CTGGGGATCAAACTTGGGCCCTTTTGCTTCTGAGGTAGGCATGGTACCACTTGAGCTAAATCCCTGGCCCCTCCTGCTTTTTTAAATTTTGTATTTCTCCCAAGATCCTAACCTCTGTCTATTATGTTATTTTTATGCATTTGTAGACATTAAATCCTTGAATCCATTTTACCCTCTTGTCCATTTGTCCTTCAGTATGTCTTACCTAGGGGCATATTGAGGGCAGAAAGTATTAGTTAAGTTTGGTTCTTCTACTTGTAAACTGTGTGACCTTGAACGATTGACTTAAACTTCACTAAATCTCAGTCTTTCCATCTATTCAGTGGGAGTAGGGGTTACAAAAACCAGAAACTTGATTCAAAGGTGAAATGAGATAACTGATCTATAATATATAAAAACTCCTGATACCAAATAAAGGGTTAGTAAAGTAACTATAGCTGTCAGACATCTACCAATGTAAAACAATATTTTTTATCTCTTTGCTCAGCCATAACCCCCAGAATTTCCTGCTTGGTTTTCTTGGGTGTTCAGTGCCTTTATCCACTGAAACCATCCAATTTATACATAGCTTATTTTTCAGTCCCTAACATGCATTTTTTGCTCCAATCATCTTAATTTGATTTCACCTAAAAATATAACATCCCTCTTATATTTTGTGCCTCTTCTTAGAATGACTGTTCTCCCCTCCTTTCTTTCAAATGTCATGCATTTATCAGGCCTCAGCTAAAGTGCCAGAGTGTTCTGAGTCTCCCCTCCTTTCCTGATCTTTTCCTTTCCGAACCACCTCTGAACTTGGAGTAACAAAGGTACTGACTATCAGCACATGATGGAGGTGATGTTCTTTCTTTATTCCACTTACCTGGCTTTACGTGGTTTATGTAAAGTCATTTGAACTATTTGTGCTGGTATCAGGCATTGCCTTCTTTTTGGTTATAAATATTCTCTGAATTATATAGATTTTTTAAATGTTATTCAGAATTTGACAAAAGTCAGAGTGCTTATTCCTGTGAGACTCTGAGTTGTTACCCTCATTCCAGCCCTGGTAAGACTTAAATGTCCTAGGAGATGGCAGCTGGAGTGAGTGAAGGGGACAAGGAGACCTACTAATATTCTCCAAACCAAGAAAGGAATCATGATCACAGTACAGACTACAACAAAGGCTAGCTTTGGCATTTGTAGTTGAGACTGGGTGTCTCTTTAAGGTCTGTGCCCTATCTTCGAGTCTTGAGAACAGCCTATATGACCATCAACAGGTTAATAGATAAACAAAATATATTTACATACAAAGGAATACTACACAGGCATGGAAAAGGGTAATTTGACTCATTTGTGGGAAAGCAGGTGCCTCTTGAGACCATACTGCTAAGTGAAGTAAACCAGACAAAGAAGGTTAAGTATCAAATGATTTCTCTTACATGAGAAACCCCAAATATAAATAGTTTAAAAAGCAAAATAAAAGATAGATGATAAGAAACAGGGAGGAGGACTTTATGGAGGTGGGAAAAGTATCTGAGGATCAGGCAAGATGGGAAAACAGCAATCAGAAGCAGAATTAAAAATGACTAAGGGCCGGGGATTTAGCTCAAGTGGTACCACATCTACCTTGGAAGCACAAGGGCCCGAGTTTGATCCCTAGTATCCCCCCAACACACACACAAAGACTAAGTATGTATGTGTATGCATCTCTGTATGTATATGTATTTTATGTATATATATGCATATGTGTATGCATTTGTACCAGTTCCCCAAGATGAGCGTGTACTGCAAACATATACTAAGAAAAGTAAATCCTCAGGGGCTCATCTCCTTACCCTCATTCCAGCCCTGGTAAGACTTAAATGTCCTAGGAGATGGCAGCTGGAGTGAGTGAAGGGGACGAAGAGACCTACTAATATTCTCCAAACCCAGAAAGGAATCATGATCACAGTACAGACTACAACAAAGCAGAGAAAATAGTGATAAATTTAGGGGTGGATTAAGCCTCACAATGGAAGTGACATTTGAGCTGGGGTTTGAAGTATGTGAGTTCAGCAGCAAGGGGAACATGCTTTAGTTGGAGTGAAGAAGAGCCTGGGAAAAGCAGAGAAGCTATAAATTATATTATTTGGAACAACTGTAGTTTGTCTGGGCTGTATGGCCCTTAGGGTGTTGAAGGAGGAAAGATGATTAGAGGGAAGGACCAAAAGTCAGATTTGTTTTAAAAACTAAGACATTTATATTCTTCAAGCACTCTACTCTACTTCTGTATAAAAGGTATACAGAGCTGGTCTCCTATGATATATTTTAGGTAATCTAAATTCTCCAAGTTTTGCTTTCTAGAACTTGGTTACTTTCAGGGTCCCTTTTCTTCTTTCTCTGTGGTTTGATGTGTAATATATACTGTGAGTACAAAGGGTGAACAGGGTCGTCAGTTTTCCTCCCTGTTTGCTTCACTAAGAACTGATTCTGATGTTGTCAGTTGCCCTGAACACATAGTTTTAGCTGCAAAGGATGCTGAGCAAATAAATATCCAGCACTATTAGCTTTTGCAATTGAGGGTTAGTCTGTGCCTCAAGAAGTAGAGGATTTTCCAAATACAGAAGATGTTAACTGCATGACACATGTCTACTACAGTCTCTGTGCTGTCTGTTGTGTGCATGCCATTGACTTTCTTTCACTGGAGGCTCATGGGAAATCCAGAGTTCATTTGCACCAGGAGAGGATTTTACCAACTCTCAGATATAGAGGAAGGAAACTCGACTCAGAGAAGTTGAGCAGTGGAGAGAAAACTCATGAGTCTTAGATTACTTACTGACCTCAAAAGCAAAAGGGCTGGCTCAGCCTTCACTAGGTTTGTCACTGAGCTAATTCTGGTTCAAGAAACGAAGTGAAATTTTACATACGAGCAGCATTTACTTCATTTGTGAGCGATGTTCCAAAATCATAGAGAATATCACAGATAAACTCTATTAAAAACTTGATGAAGTAGAACAGTATTTTTTTGCAGATGGAAAAACTATTGTGTATTGAAATGAAGTAGTTGTTTTAGAGTTACATAACTACCAGGTGATAAACCGAAGCCTAGGACCCAGTCTCTCCAGTTCTCTCTCAGTATTCTCACTGTATTTTGAATATTTTGCTGTAAAGATTCATTTTTCTTTGTATAATAAAGGCATTGTACATGCAGTCTGTACCATAAAGTATATTATTAAAAGGGCCCTGATTTTATGCTTAGTGGCTGGGTTAGTAGGACATATACATTGGCTTTGCTTTTCATGGATGATTATTTTTATAAGTGATATGGTGAATATCTATATTCTGGCTTGGAAAAATAAACCTGTAAAGGCCTGTTTTCCTTATTTTGAGGTATTTATACTATGAATTTCGACTTCAGGTTTCTCAGTTTTAGGTTTTGTTCAAATTTGTTTCAAGCTGTTAAAATATGTTTGTCTGATCACCTCAAGAATCACATAGGTACACACATACAACCTAAGGAGTTAAAGAACTTAGGCAATAAAAATGTTCATTTTTTTTACTCTGCTAGAAAGGTATTTTGGGCATGTAGCATGTTGTCTTACCAGCTGCTGCCTCCTTAGTGTTAGAGTAGCTCTCATTACTTTAGTCTCTTCTGGCGATTAATAGAAACTGAGGTGTGGAGAGGGTGGATCTATTGCTTGGCTTAAAAACACCACATTTACATAATCAAGTCAGTAATTGACAATTTGTTATTAAATGCCACGCTCTAGTATTCTCTCAGGACCTGAGAGAACACAGTACAAAGAGAAAGTCTAGATTTATGTTGTGTAACAACTTCTGTGAGAGACACACACATACACATGGTAAATGTGTACCAAACGATATAAAGTATGGACAGATTGAATTGCTGGACTCAGAATCCTGTTACTTGGGCAATCAGGACCAGCCCACTGGCTGAGCTCACACACTTTCTGTGCCTCAGTTTCCCCATCAATACTTGTAAGTATTTCCTTGTGCTCCAGATCCCTCATGTACTAGCCCTGCTCTGTCTTACTCTGTCACCCCTCACCTATCTGCCTCTTGTTTTTTTCCTTTCACAGAGGAGGAAACCAAAGCTGAGGGAGGTTGAGCAATGCACTTTGAGGTCCTGGAACTAATTGATAGCAGAGTAGGGGTGTGGACTCCCACTGGGATGCTCCACTGTTACTCTGCTCATCCACCTCCTGTCCAGCCACTGGTTTTTAGCATCATTTTAGTGCCCTCCAGAGACACCAACAGACTCCCATGAGTGCCTCCTCCACCCTTTCACAGTGGCTGTGTTTTGAGCTTGTTGGGGAGTGAATGGGTGCTTAAAACACAATTGCTAGGCTTAAGCATTTTCTTTTCCTTCAGATACTAAATTATGTAACTGTGAAATAACCGTCATCAGTTTGAGACTCACAGCAGTTTGGATGATGTAGTTGATTTATATAACTTCCTATTTTATCATACTCTTTGTTTCCTACAGGCAAAGTAGTCATATGTAAAGGTGGGCTTGGGAGTTGGAATGTGGTGATCACATGGAAGGCGATTTAGTTAAGAAAGAATTGTGTTGCGAGAGGCAGGAGGTGTAGAAAACAAAGTAGAGTGCTGATCTAGGTCGGGGCTGTCGGGCTTTCCACAGAGTGTATGTTAGTGGACCAGGGAAGGGAAGGGTGTTAATAATGCCACAGCAGGACAGCAGGAGCCAGGGAGGCTGGTCTCTAGCAGGGAGCTCTGGCAGGGGGACTCCCTGAAGAAGAGAGTGGCTGAGGCTTTGGAAATGCAGCACTGCCAGACTGCTGAGGTCACTTGGCAGACAGGGCTCCTGTAGCCCAAAACTGAGAGAGGCTGCATCTGAAACACAGCAGACAGAGAACAGAGCGACTCTGAGGGTAGAGAGGAAGGGAATCTAGCCACGAGAGACTCACCTAAATGCTGTTACACTCTCTCTCATTTGTCTTGCTGTTTCCAATTTATATCTCCGGAACCCCTCACCCCACCATAAAGTAAAGCACTGGCTCAATTATCTAGCTTTGTAGGGAAATACCATAATACTTAAAATAAAATTCAAGTGTAGCCCTCTAGGCGTAGAGGCCTAATTGAACCGTGTTTTTCATGGGACTCTTTCTGAAAGGCGTTTTTATTCTTCTTGTCACATATAGGCAGTCCAGCTTTTTATTTAGGAAATACTGTCATTTTGCTGGGCTGTGCTGCATGGAGCACTTGTTAGAAGTTCAAAGGTGTGGGCCGTTCTGTCCCCAGTCTGGGTTTGGGTGTGTCTGTGGTCTTCCCATGGCTATCTTTCCCCCTCACTGCTGTCAGTGTCTGTGGCTTCCCACTCCTGAACGTGGCCACCTCCAGCCAAGGCTCTTCTCACTTTCAGTGTTGTTTTCCTTCTGCGCCCCCATTCCACTCTTGACCCCTGTGGGTTACTTCTTTAGCCATCCTTCCCCAGGTGATGAGAAGGCTTCTTCCTGCTGGTCAGTGAGCTGATTGTTTTCAGGGCCGGATGTCCTCTGGGGGCTTTACCTCATCTGGATTCTTGGCAGCATTGCCTGGAGAATTTGTTTGCCTTGCTGCAGGTGGTGGAGGCTTCTTTTCCTCTTTCACTTGTTTTTAGCTCCCTTTGGCAACTGAACAGGTGTTGGAGGGCTGCTTCAGTTATCCCCGGCAGTGTGCCGAGGTCAAGGGCAAAGGCTAGCACTTCCAAGGGACAGTCTTTAGAAAGGATGCCACTCATCCTTCCATGACAGTGGCAGAAAGTTATAAAGGAGCCTATTTTTTTCTTTCTGTTAACATTGTTACGGGTGTGGATTTTGGAGTCAGGCATGTTGTGCTCAGATCCTTGTCCTCTACTTAGCTGGGTAGGATTTTGAGCAAATCAGTTAACACCTCTGTTTTCTAATCTATAAAATGGAGTTAATACTGTTACCTAAGACATGAGGTTAATGATGATCATATGTTATATAATGTGGTGTTCAAACTATTCATGTATGCACCGGAGGCCTTTGGAACAGAGGTTAGTCAGCAAGTAGTTGGCACATAAGAGTTCAATATTACTTTTCCTTATTTTTGCGGAATTTTTTGAGTGATGCATTTTTGTTTTGACTTAAAAGCAGGGCTGATTATGATTCCTGACTTGTCTGAGTTGTTGGCTGTTATTTCTATCTTTGTTTTAAAGATGTGGTTTAGGCGGGGCAGGGGAGCACTGAATGTGTGTCATTGGATTGTAACCTGACACGTGGTCCATTCTTGGTTTGACTCTGAGGCAGTGGCATCAGTAAGGCTGGCCTCTGAGACAATTGGCCAGGAGGAAGCCATGGTTACCTTTGCACTCTGTCCTTCAGGCTGCAGAAGTTGCTCTTTCTGTGAGTGCCTTTCTGCTGTTTCTTAGAGGTGATACTTTGTCCCAACTCCCATCCGTGCTTTGGTGAAGAGAAGATGGGGCCTCAAACCCAGTACTCACACTTGAGTAATAGAATGTCTTTTCCTTGAAATGCTTTTATTTTTATTTATTTTTTATTTTATGTTTTTAGGCGTGGTCCCACTTTTATAGTTCAGGCCGGCCCTGAGCTCACTATGTAGTCCAGGCAAGCCTTGGCAATCCTCCTGCCTCTTGAAATGCTTTTCAAATTTTTCTTTCAGTCTTGGAGATTTAGCTGGTGCCATGCCTGCCCTGCAAGCTCAAGATCCTGACTTGGATCCTGGTACTACCAAAAGAAAAAAAAAAAGATCTATGTTTTATGATAAATTTGGTGTAGGAAGTATGGCCAGTTTTTCAGTTGAGTCCAAAGACACATTTTTTAAAGCATGTTCTTTGTATGGTACCTCAAAAATAGATGTTACATATCTTGTTGGCTTCTGAATGCTGACATGTTTGGTTGCAGCCTGTGGGTGAGAGCTTTGGTTCCTACTTTCATTGACCTGAAAGCTGATCTCAGTGTTTATAGTCTGCATATATATATATATATTGATAACAGTGGCAAAAAATTCTAAAAGAGGGTGTTTTCCTCTTTCTGATAACTTTGTTAAGTGCATGGATTTTGGATCCAGGCTGGTTGTGTTCAAGTCCTTGTTCTTCCCCTTGCTATCTGGATATATAGAGATAATAAAATATAATAGAAGCCCAATGATAGGTAATAGGAACCCCACGATTAGAACCTTGTGGACACCTGGAGAAGAGGGTTCTTTTTTGCCTTTTCAATGAAATGGGGTAGATGGGTAGAGACAAAAATCTTTCAAATAGTTATGGAGAGTTTTTAACTTGAGCTGAATCCAGAACATGGACTAAATTTGAGTAAGTCAGGCAGGGAAAAAACACATACATGAGAGAGAGAAAATAGGAAGAGCAAGGGGTACAGAACTTGAAGCATCCTGGACATCTGAGGACCTACAAATTTGCCCCTGTTGAAGTGAAGTAGGAGTAAAGGGGACATAGATGAGGGTAGCAGTGGTGTGCTGTAGCTGGCTTATGTCTGGCTTTGGAGAGACAGTTATTAAATAGCCAGGAATTTTGCAAACTGATCGCTAAACTATCGCTAGCTCGAAATCTGCAGTGGAAGAAATATTTACACCATGAAAATCAGCAAACTCTGCATATCGAGACTTTCTCCCCTCCTCCCCAGAGAGTTGCATTACTAACAATTCATCCATTGTGATACCCTATGTGCCATTCTGATATTAGTCTTGTAGGGTAGGGTCCCATGCATGTAGATGATGGGCACTATAGGATGCTTTGTGAGGGAGCAATACAGTCTGATTTATAATTCAGAAAGGTCACTATGTGTTTTGAGTCTTGCCCTTCCAGGAACACAGACAAAGCAGGTGACTGACAGAGGATTTCTTGAATGTTTTTGGGAACAGCCTTTGTGCGGCTGCTAAGAAAGTGGGTCTGGGCAGATGGAGGGGTTAGTTGATGATGCAGCTATTTACAGAGGTTCGCTTGGTCCCTGTGGAAGGCCTGGGAGTGAGATGACCCACTAGGGGAGCCCTATCCAGGGGCTGCATAGGAGCGGTTCCGAGGGAGGGGCCCAGAACCAACAGGAAGTGGCTCTCTTCTACTGAGGAAGGTTCCGGAAGAAGCCTCAGCAACCAGGAAGAGGGTGCTCAGGACAAAAGTGTTGCATGGTGGTGCACCCAGGCTCCCACTGTATTCTATCTGCAATTTGAAGAACATATGAGATCAGTGGGGGGTGCAGGGCGAAGAGACTGGCTGGGAACATGAAATAAAATTAACAACATTGGGGATGGGGGAAGTCCATTGCTGTGTATGGACTAATTTCCCTACTGCAGTAGTTCCCAGCCAAGGGTGGCAATGTCTGAGGACATTAGAATGAATTTGGATTTCTTATTTTTTAAATTGAATTCTTTATTGGTGCATTTTATATGTAGCTCATAATCACATTCAACAATGGGGAATTTGTAACAGTATATGACACAAATTCATTCTCATTTTTACCCATATCCCTACCTACCTACAACCCCCCCCACCCATTATATACATGTTATTTCTTTTTCTTTTCAAATCATATTTATTCTTTCCCCTCATGACATTCCCCTGACACAGAGATGGGCCAGGCACAGTGGTGCATGTCTGAAATATCAGCATTTGGAAGCCTGAGGCAGGAAAGTTGTGAGTTTGAGGTTACCCTCAGTTAGATAAGGAGACCCTGTCTTTTTAAAAAACCTACCCCACCTCAACCAAACCAACAAAACCCCCGACAGAAGTGGAAGTAGATGAAAACGAGCAACTAGTAAAAATGAGGCGTATTCTTCAAATAACCTCTGTAGTAAGAGTTTGCAGAGAAATAGACACACAGGGATAACTTTAAAATGATGATTGGTACTGAAGGTATAGCTCACATACTTCTGGTCTGCACAAAGCCTTGATTTCAATCCTCAGGAACAACAACCACCCAGACAGTACACCATTTACATCTTCCCCAAATGGCAAAGTAAATGGTGACAATTTAGGAAATATCTAAAATGATTAGTGAGGTTTATAATTTAGAGCGTGGAGAAGCACAGTATCAGATATGTATCTTGTTGGCTTCTGAATGCTGGCGCATTCTGTTGCAGCCTTTGGGTGGGAGCTTTGGTGCCTGCTTTCATTTACCTGAAAGCGGATGACTGCAACCACTGGGAAGTGGTCACATCGGAGTGACTCTTGGAGGCACCTGGCATTGCGAGGTGTTTGGCAGGAACAGGAAGGTGGGCAAGAGTGGAAAAGGAATAAAAGGGATGTGTACTAATTCCTGAGCTAGCAACTGGATTCTAGATGCAAGTGGTGATGTGAGAATTTTTTCTGGAAGAGGCCAAGCCGTAAATATTTTAGGTTTGTACAGGGCCTGTGGTCTGGGTTGCAGCTGTGCTGTTATAGTGCAGGAGCAGAGAGAGGACGTGAAAATGAATCTGAGTGTTGTATTCTAATAAAGCTGTATTTAGCAAGAGGGTAAGAGGCCGTGTTTGGCCCGTGAGTGTTGGCTGATCTCTGGACTATAGTCCAGAGGTCTCAGAGCAAAGAACACTGAAAGGAGTGATTTATTGTGCTGTATAAAGAAAGTGTGGACATTTAGATGGAGGTTCAGTGGTAAGACTCACGATTAAGGAGTTCACACGCATTTGTTTTCTTTGTTTTGGTCTCTTTTTCCTGGCCATTCTTACCTTTGAAATGGATATAGTGTTTGTGGGTTGATTGATAATAATAATAACCGATGGTCTATTATTTTTTGAAGTTTTAAACAATAGCAAGAACCTTTGACAGTCCTTTCTCTTAGCCCTTTGTAAATGTAATTTAATTATTTTTCTCTTAGGTGTAGCTCTCTGATATATTTTGTCCTACTGACTATCAACGCTGGGTCGATTTTTAGCCTTGACTCTATATTGGAGTCACTCAAGAAACTTGTAGACATTGCAGCATGCAGGCCATGTGAGGAAGAACTAAGCAGGGCTCTAGGGATCAGGCCAAGGCCTTTTTAGATTTTAGAGCTCCCTGGGGGAGGCCCATGTGCTGCCCAGGTTGAGACTCACTCCCTGGGGTTGGAAGAGTTTCTGACACCTCATTTAGATGGTGAAATAAAGAGGGAAGTATACCTGTTTAGGTAAGCACTTAGGACCCCAAGGTTTCTAGGATTGTTAAACCACTTATTTCCTAGAGATGCAGTTAAAAAAACCCCTTTGTTGTTGTCTGGTAGAGGCAATAACAGGAACATCAGGAAGCTGTTGTGATGTGGCTGATACCCGCAGTTTTAGCCAGAAGCGCTCTTTCCATCAGTGAGTGTGGTGACAGCCTTGGAGGCTGGTGAAAGCTTCCAGGTCCCAGTGATGAAGTCATTACCCACAGAAACCAGCCTCACCGGAGCACATGGTCAGGACAGATGTTCTCTGTCCAGAGGGAACAGCCTTGTAACATCACGTGTGTTTGACCCTGTGTGTTTCCTAAGGAGAACCTAACTGGCCGGCCAGGCTAATGGTGAGTTTTGTTTAATGTTAAAGAGATGCAGAACAGGTGAGCAATAAATTCAAGAAACTATTATAAAGATATATGAAAGCGAACTTGAACATGTAGATAGGTATATAATAATATTTTGTGAGTCAGAACTTTTTAACGGGATCTTTATGGCATTTTGCTTGCCAACATTATCCTTTTCATTTTCCAAGTGGGAGATTTCTAACTTACGACATTGGGTCGCTCAAGCATTTAATAGGTTCATTTAAAGACCTAGTACTTGTTTTTCTTAACCGAGAGTTAGTTTTTCCCATTCGGTTGGTGAGAGAAGAGTACACTGTCTTGAATGAAGAATCTTCCAGATTGGGACAAGTGGAGGATTGGTCCCTCTCAGGTTCCACTGTAGTAGAGACAGGAGAGTTTCTTTGTTCAGCCAGGAACTGTGGAAAGCAGATAAGTTTCTGTCACTTGGTAGAACCAAGCATCTGATCAAAATGGTTCCAGTGTAGAGTTTATAGCCCTTTCTATGAAACTGTCTGTTCTAGTGTTGATTTAGTAGTTTAGTCATGCCATGGCTCGGGATGATGACCCTGCTATCCCTGATTTCCTGAATTCTCTCTGGCCCACAGAAGGGCTACTGAGCACTCGATGTCATGAGATTATCCAAGGGCAGGAAGAGAAGGGGCCATCTCTCCCCTGGGTCTCATTGTTCTTGTCTTAATTAGGAAGGAAAGCCTTTTCAGGAGCTCCCAGCAGATGCCTATTCAAACCTGAAGCTGAAAGATCTGTCATTTTCAAACCTATGATGGCAGAACAGGTTGCCATAAGGGTAAGCAGACTTCCTGTAAAAGATCAAATTATGACTATTTTAGGCTTTGTGGAGCATATATGGTCTCTATTAACCCCTCACATATAGTGATTAGCTAAAGGGTTGTACATTAGGCTACAGCACCAGCGTGAACTAATTATATTGTATCTGAGCTGGGGAAAGAGGATCACCACCATTCCTGCCCATTCTGCTACCTATATTTTAAAAAGAAATAGGATTTTAAAAACATTGAGATGACAGCCAACAGTGTTTGCCTAAGTAGCCAATCTATATAAAATTATCGTAATAATTATAAAATGAGATAATCAAAGTGACAGTGTAGTCCTGGGTTCACCATAGACCTTCAAAACATTTATTTATTTAGCTATTTATTATTGTTCCTCTTAGGTATCCATCTATTATCCCTGAAGCACTTTCTCATCTACCCTTTTCTGTTACATATACATAGTATTACACACATATGATAGACTGATTTGATTGTAATAAAACATTGTTTGCTTATTTTTAGCTGGCTTAGTTTTTCTCCACCATGGGAAATGTCATATAGAGACTGGCAGCAAGCAACAGATGATGGTACGGAGGGTATAGGACCAAAGCAAGATATATTCATGTGTAGAAAGGTCATAGTGAAGCTTGTTAACTTATGCCATTGATATGTGTTAATAAGTGTAATTGAGCAACATAACTCACCAGTGAATAATTTGAAGAAGAAACACTGGAAAATGATTTTTTTTGATGTTTATTAGAATGGAAATTTTTTTTTTCTGAGACAGGGTCTTGCTTTGTAGTTCAGGCTGGCCCTGAACTCACTATGTAGCCCAGGCAAGCCTCCAACTCAGCAATCCTCCTGTCTCTGCCTCCTGAGTGCTGGGATTATAGGTGGGAGCCACCATGCCTGGCACTGTGGCATGTGGTGCTGATTGCTGGTGGGTGTGAGTCCCCACACCCAACATTGTACCCAGGGGATCAAACTCAGGACCTTGCACTTGCGAGGCAGGTGCCAGAACCACTGAGCTAAATCTCTGGCCCTTAGAATGGAAATATTATTTCCACTTTGGTAGTCAGGTTAGAGTAGCTAAAAAATAAATAAATAAAGAACACCAGCATCTCAGTAGCTTAAGATGAGAAAAACAGGACTTCTTGTTTGTGTTAAATGAATGAGCAGGGAACGCTGCTCTGCACAATGACTGGGGGATCCTGTGTGACAGAGGCATCCCCAGTGTGGGTTTGGGCCTTTAGGAACACTTGGCCTCCTCATGTTTTCTCTTTAAAGAGAGGAGAGTCTGGAGAAAAGTTCTTGAAGTTGTCACTACTTTACACACTGTACGTCAATGGCTAAAACTCAGCACCTGGGTCACCCCACCTTCATGAAAGACTAGGAAAGTGACAGAGCACATATAGATGTTGAGTGAGCCCTACTCTCCCTTCCATAACCCCACTGCTTTATTAGGATTTTTCCAGAGAGAGAGAGAGAATCGAGGAAGTTACACCATTATAACATTGGCAGTTTCTAGTTCTTTACTTTCTATCTTGTCTTCAACTCTTGTTTATCCAATTCCTGTTTCTTTTCCAAACATGTTTTGGACTTTCTTCTTTATTTCCCCCGTTCTTTTCTGGCAACAATTAGGTTCATCAACTGTTTCTAAAAATAGAGTGAGTAAATAAAAAATGAGGGAAGTGAACAGGTATAACATAACCGGATTGCTATAATACAAGAATTTAATAACATTTATTATTGTCATTTCAAATACATCTTTTTTTTTCCCTTTCAGTACTCACCTGGAGGCGATTTTGCCCCATAGAGAGTACAACAGGCAATGAGTGGGAAATGCTACCAGGTGGAGCCTACAGATTCTGTGCATATCCTACAACAAAGGGGAACGACTCTGAAAATAAAGAATGACCAGATCTCAGTGTCACTAGTGCTGAGACTGGAACAATGCTCTGTTCCCATGCCCATTCTTCTTTCTGTACGTAGTCCTGGGAATTGAACCCAAAACCTTTGCAATGAACTGTATTGCCAGCTCATTTATGTATATATGTATGTATGTATGTATGTATGTATGTATGTATGTATGTATGAATGAATGAGACAGGGTCTTGCTAAGTCACTAAGTTGCCCAGGCTAAGCTACAAATCTCAGTTCTCCTGCCTCAGCCAGGGTCTATAATCCTGTTGTGTCTTTCAAGTGTTACTACTGCTGAGTCTAAAGAGCTACTCCTTTCTCTTACTAATTACCTTGGTATTATTTAGACAACCTTTTCATCTTTCCATAACCCTGACCCATTTCCAATCATTGAGGAGTAAGTGCAGGGAAAATGTAACACCCCGAAGTGTATACAGCAAGATGATTGGTCAGTGGATTATGTAATTGTGATGTGCACTTCCTCAGAGTTTGAGTAGAAACCTTGAAAGCAATATTTCATGATTTTACTGTTGTTTTTCTCTAATTATCCAACTCAACATTGAGAACATATCATTTTCCAGAGAATTAAGAATGTGATGAGTCATATCTATATCTATATCTATATCTATATCTATATCTATATCTATCTATATCTTAATGAAGGTAGAGAGATTGGGGTTAAGGGTTTTGTTCAGGGGCAGAACACTTGTCCAGCCTGAGTGACTCCCCTGCAACAACAACAACAGCAAAACTGACACATGGCTGAAGTCAGAAGACAGAGGATTTGAAGACTGAAGAAAGAATGTTGGCATAAGTTTACATGTGAAGCTGGTTAATATCCTTCAGGCCTATATGACTAGGATTGTTGGCCCTGAGCTCATTATGTTCCCCAGGCAAGCCTGGAACTCAGCAGTTCTCCTGCCTCTGTGTCCTAAGCGCTGCGGTGATGGGCTTGAACCACCACGCCCAGCACTCTCTCATTTTTGCATATGCTATTTTCCTTTTGGAACATCTTTTCCTTTATCACCTAGGAAATTGTGAAATCAGCTGTCCTAGTGAACTCGGTTCCTGTCCTTATTAGACTTCCTTAGTGGAGTTTGTACTTCAGAGAGACTGTAGCACCTTTCCATAATGGAGGCTTCTTCTGTGGAAGAAAGAAAGCTCTTGGGGATTTACAAGATGAGGTTATCATTTCCTGTAGTGCTATTGCTGCTAGTAATTACTTTTGTGTATGAGCAAGAAACATTTATGGAAAAAGACTTGGGTTGGTGTGTACTGTTAATGTTTTCTCTGCCTTATCCAATGCTTGTTGACATGTTTACTCCACAGACTGAGTGCTGTTTATCTGGAAATCATGAGGAAGCCCAATGTAGAATTTTTTGAGGGGTTAAGGGTTTTCTCCTTCTTACAGTATGTCTTTTGCTGGGCCCTTGCAACTCCAAGTGGGATCCCTGGTCTTACACACCAGTGGCTCTGGCAGTGCCAGGGTGCTTGTAGAATCTATTTCTCATCAGCACCCCTAGAAGATCTGCACGCCTGTTAAACACTGAGAACCACTGTGTCTGCTAGTAGGTCCAGCTACTACCTGTAACACAGTCGCTTCCGATGCAAGCTGTCCTAAACACCTTGCAAGCCTCCCGTCCTTTCTCCCGAGGATCTGACCCACACTAACAGAAATGGATTCCTAATGCAGGTTTTGTGTGTGTGTGTGTGTGTGTGTGTGTGTGTGTGTGTGTGTTACAGGGGATTGAACTTAGGACTTTGTGCTTGGCAGGCAGGCGGATGGACACACCACTTGTATTCTTAGTGGAGAGAGCCACGCATGTTAAACCGATACTCCAAGTGATTCCTCTCACTATGTAGAGAGGCAAGTCTTAGCTCTTGAGTTATCTCTGATTTCTGCTAGCACTTTGGGAATACAAATTTAGTATTCATTCTGTCGCCTTGTTCAGTGTTGTGGTTGCTGTCAATAGCACCGCCATTCTCCTGCTGCCCTCACTTCTCCACCGAGGTTTCATTCTCCCGTTATTAAAATGTTCTTTCCCCTTTTATTGAAAAAAGGTAGCTAGAGTCCGAGTTCTGCCCAAAAGGAGTTTTCGTTTGCACCCGTGGCCATTTCTAGTTACCCCCCCTTGCTCCGCGCGCATCCGGCTGAGGTCACGTTGGTCAGTGTTGCTGGCGTCGCGTGTTGTTTTCTCAGGGCCCGTTCATTGCTTCAGGCCCAGAATATGCCATCTCCTCCACCTGATTCTCCACCAGAACCCTTCTCACAGAGGTCAGCAGGGACTTCCCTATTTCAACTCATTGACCTTTTGGAGTGCTTTCAAGCAAAGCTCTCAGAGGTTGGCAACTATATAAAAAGCCGTGTATTCGGTCCTGACTTCCTTTGCTGGTCGGCGGAGTCGAGCATGAATGTCTCCCTCTACGCCAGGGGAAAGTTGGCCTCCATTCCGTCTTTACTTGCCAGCCCCCAGGGCAGGAAAGTCGTCAGTCCCTGAAAGTTTTTATACTTACAAGCAGGTTTTATGGATTTGGGTTTACTATGCCTTTTCTTTGTAGCATCGAGCTACTTATTTTAACTCCTCATTTCTTTAATTACTGATTTCCTTCAGCTAAATTCGTACTTACATTTTTTTTTGTGATGCTGAGCCTTCCATAGGTGATTCTGCCTAGTGCGGTCTTCACATGTTTTATAGCGGGTGCCCGCATTCAGAATAGCTAAAGAAGTCATTGGCATCACATTAAGAATCAGTACACTAAACCTTTAAAATGTGTGGGAAGGGAAATACTTAGATTGAAAAGAAATCAGAAAGGAAATGCATGAAATTTAGGGCATCGTTCTGCAAACAAATTAACCTACCTTCCTTCCTTCCTTCCTTCCTTCCTTCCTTCCTTCCTTCCTTCCTTCCTTCCTTCCTTCCTTCCTTCCTTCCTTCCTTCCTTCCTTCCTTCCTCCCTCCCTCCCTCCCTCCCTCCCTTCTTTCCTTCCTTCATCCCTCCCTTCCTCTCTTCTCTCCTTTCCCTACACTACTTCTGTTCCTCTCATTCTCCTTCCTCCTTTTTTCTTTGTACACAGTTAGCAAGCGAGGCTCTCACAGGACAGCCATGCTATCAAAGAAACAAAACAAATTTCTAACCCCAGCGAATGTCCTGGTCCAGTGGTGGGGAGGGAGTGATGCAGACAGGACAAGTGGAGAGCGGGCAGACCCCTCAACGAAGGCAGGACAGTGCCTGAGCCGTGTGCTGAAAGGAGCCCCCTGGGTGCTGCGGGGAAGGCCAGAGGCAAGGGACTTTCAGGCCGTGGAGCTGCGTGAGCAGGGCCCAGTGCAGTGCAGTGACCCTCCCTGTATCCAAAAGACTCTGAGAGATGAGGGGAGGGAATGAGATGGAGGGATCCATGTTTAGATGGAGATTGCCTGGCTGGAGAAGTGTGGTCCTGAGAGACGAGAGCTCAGTAAGGAAACCAGTACCCAGTTTAGCCAAGACTTGCTAGCCTGGGGTTTAGTGTGGAGGAGTGACTTGGAGGGAGAGATGCTTTGAGACCAGGTTACCGCGCATGGGAGGCCCCAGAGAGAACAGGCGAGGATGGAGTCTTAGTTCAGGTCAGCCTTTGGTGGCTTGCCTGAGGGAAGCGCTATTTAGAGGAACAGGAGGAGAACTTGTTTGGTGCAGATTTAGAGCACCTACTACTACCTTAAGCGGTTAAAGTCCTAAGAACGTTCTTTTTATAGTGTTGCCCCTGGAAATACGATTGGCCTCTCAGAGGAGCTCAGAACAGATCTTTTCCCTTTCAATGTGACAGCCCTTGAAGTGGTTGGAGGGAGGCTCTCCGAATTTCTTTCATCTTTTCCTCTTGGGGTTGTTCCACTTTGGCCCACCTGTCCGTACATGATGTGGTTTCTAAGCCGCTCACCTGCGCTCACACCCTGCATGGGCAACAGCTTGCGGCCCAGAGGGACTGGAGAGAATGAGGCCAGTGGCTTGGCTTTGTCTTCCCCGCTTTGTGCTTCTGCAGAGATTCTTTTCTTTGAATTTTCACTGCAGACTCTGTGTGAGTTGTTGGGTCAATGAGCCCGAGGGGTGGAAGGCAGAGCCCTGGGACCACTGAATAGCCTCGCTTTGTCTGGCCACATGCTTTTCTGACTGTTTATGGTGCCTGACAGGGTTTTTTTGTTCTGAGGAGAGCTGGTTTGAAAAAGGAGGCTGCTGAGAAAGCTGTGGGGTTCCGCTTCCTCGGGGGCCATTCCAAAGGCCCCCCAGAGAGCTGAGAGTTAGCATCCAGTCCTTTGGCCACTGGGGTCATCTGAGGCCTCTGGGGCCTTGTCGGAGTCTGTCCCTGATAGAGAGGGGAAGCATCTGTTTCCAACTTCACCAGCTTACCCGTGGATGGGAAGGAACTGGGGCCAGAAAGATTCAATTTTACTCATCAATCACACATTCCAAAAGAGGAAAAAAAAAAAAAAAGAAGAAAGACAGAAGAAAGAGCAAAGAGGCAGCAGCTGTACCACTGACTTCTCCCCAGTTGGTAGAGCGCTTTCTTTCTCTGAATATACAAGGTCAGTTTTCACCAGTTTTATGCACAGAAATCTGAAAGGAGGTACTTAGGGAAGGGAGGTGGAATGAGTGGCTTCCAGTTCACATTTGAGATGAGTTACACTTGGGACTATAACATACAAACATCATGCAGCATTTCTGCCTCTCATGGACCTGGGTTCAGTGCAGGAACCACGGGCAGGATTTGAACACAGGACACTGGCAAGAGAGGATAGAGAAGTCTCTACTTCGGTAAGCAGGTTTCTGCCTGGGGAATGGAATCTCTTCAACTGACCAGCATGGCCAGGACATCTGGCAGTGAAGACATGCTTGGTCGCTCTGTGGGTCCCAGCATGTGCAGACTGTCCATAAAATGGCAGGAAAACATGCTGTGCTATGAATGAGGTGGGATTTGTACAGAGCTATTGCCGCAGTCATAACATGAGTGGTTTCTCTGAATGAACTCTTTCACTAGCAGTCTAAGAACCCCTGGTTCAAGGATGAATTCTATCCCATTGTACTTTAATGACTAAGGGTTAAGTTCTTAAACCACTCAGACCTATGGTTTCAGCTTCTGTATCTAGATGTCAGGGATATGACCTTGCAAGTAAGTCCTAAGCTCATTTCTGCAGGTCTGTACAATCCCACTGTTTGGAATTTCTGGGCTTTGATAGACTTTGCTTAAGTTGTCCGTACCTTCCTCTCTCTCTGGGATGCTAGCTGTATTCCTCCTCTTAAGAAGTTTAGTTTTATGAGTCAAATAGTAGCTTATACATACATAGAATATTCCCAAAGCTTCCTTTCCACACAGCAATGCATCCTGGAAGATGTATAGATGAACTCATAGGATGTCCAGGATCCATTCTGTAACAGCCTACAGGAATAGAGTGCACCTGAAGCAACACTGGCTAAGAACTGACCATTGTTTAATGGGAAACATAGGCACGGGGGCTCATTCCATTGTTATCTTCTCTGTGTTTGAAATTGCTTGTGATGAAAGGCCAAGTCACATGGAGAACTTGTCTCTGTTACTGGGCAGAGGCAATCTCGCCCACACATGTTGGAGACCTCCTTGTGGTAGGTGCCTCGGACCTCTGCTTCCTGTTAAGCTTGTTGACCTGCTGGTACAGCTCCATCGTCAGTAGTCCACGTGTTCTGATCACCCGAGACAGTTCTGGAGTGCTCCTGTGTCCTGCACTCCATCTGGGTTAGCATCTTCCCCAGGTTTTTATTCTTCTTCTTAACAAATCATCTTCATTTAATAGTGGCATTAAAATAAGGATCTTCCAGACTGACCCTGCTTTACTTCCAGTTTCTACCATAGACTCTATTAGTGTGGACAATGTGAGTGTAGTGAATAGAATTTTGTTTTGTTAATTTAATGGATATTTGGAACCAGCTGTGACCAGACTCTTATGGCAGCACGAAGACTGCTCCCTTTCTGATAAACATATGTGGCCAGGGTTGGCAACTCCTTGATGCCCTAGGTGGTGAGGGAGAAGTACTTGACTGCTGATCACGAGCCATTGGCATGAGATCTAAGGTGTGCTCTGTGAGGAGCAGTATTAGGGCCTCGTGGCTCAGAAAAGGATTTAAAATAAGTGAACCTGTGCCAAGGAAAATCATTCTGCTTATGTTATTTTACAGTGTGTGGATAAATGATAGGAAGTATTTATTTTTTGCATTTGGTTTTACATACTTTTATGTGTGCATATATGTATGTACCTGTATATTTTAGTGTGTTTATTTAGAAAGAATTTTATGTTGAAAACAGCTTTACATAGGTGTGAATGGTGGAGGTTCACCAGTATAACGAAACCATTTTGTCAACTGATAAATATTTAAGTGTGATGCAATTTGTAAAAAATGAATTTTTCCTACCAACTCTCACTGACAAATGCATTCTTGTTGGTGGATATGGTATGTGATCCCCTTACTTACTAGGGAGCATGGACCCTGAAGTTAGACTTTTGACTCCATTCCCTAATTCTGTGAGCTACATTCTCTTGGGGTCAGCTTTCTGGCTCTCAATTTTCTGTACAGTGAGTATACTAGGCAATTTTCCCAAAGGTTAGTTGAGGTACTGCATGAAGAATGTTTGGTAGAGTGCCCGTTCTGGTGATGTTTCGTGCATGCTTTGTTCCTTTCAGACTCTCTTCCTAGAAATATTTTGGCCTTCTCTCTCTCTTTGTCCCTCTTACTAGATCACCCTCAAGCGTGTCTTTTCCTTATGTGAAGGTATTTCATTTACTAAAGAAATAAACATGTAAGAGCATGTTCTGTCTTGTTACTTTTATTAGGATCTCCGCTTGCCCTCTGTCTAATCCTCCTTTCCATCCCTTGTTTTGGTGCCTCAGCTGATTCTGTGCTGGACTTTATTTCCCTAGCCATCAGCTCCACAACCATGTGGGTGGTTTAAAAGTGGGAAAACTCGTACCCAGTATCAAAAAAAGTGTGTGTGGGGTGGTGGTCATGAGCTTTGAGCATTCTCAGTTGAAATCTCATGGTGTTTTCTCAGAGGCAGGTTATGTTTGGTGGATGGGTTTGAAGTATTCGCATGAATGACTAGAGGGCCAGGGGCGGCCTCAGTTTCCCTAACTGTAAATGATGAACTTATATTCACTGAAAGTCGGTTTGAGCTTCAATGATCAATACTTCATTTATAAATCAGAAGGGATTTTGGTGCGCTGCTATAGGGAACTGTTGAAATACTGTATTTGTGAATTTACATTTAGAGTTTGAAACAATTAGATGAACAAGTGAACTTTTAATATACCATCCCTTAAGGTGGATCCTGCCTTATATTCCATTGCAAGATGATAATTATGAACTGAGCAGAAAAGTGCATCGTGATATTTACATGGGATTTTATGGAACAAAAATCAATAATAACCCACAAACTTGTGGCCCATTCTGTACTGCTGGTTTGTGCTTTATGTAAAGCTAAGCATTGCTCAGCCCATGTCTTCCTCCTGCCCGCATGCCCGGCAAGAAGCAAAGGGAGAGAGTGTGAGATTAAATAAAGCAGAACACATATAGGAAGAGACTAGACATCGTGGGATATGTTTTGATGCTTCTTTGTTGAGCAGTCTCGAGCTGTTTCTGTATCCGATGCCTGTAGCCATCTGGCTGCTCAGCTCTGCAGAGTTCCCAGCCACATTGAGCTCGTGGGCTGACGTTGGTGAGGAAGTGGGCCGTCTGTAGCCAGGGAGGTTTGAGAAAATCAGGAGGAAAAGTGGGAGGAGACTGGGTTGCATGGAGCTCTGAGAGGCCATTGTGATAAGTTTCCTTTCATTGTGCATTGACTGGCTTTGCTAGAGGAGGACTCTGCTTCTGGACTGACTGATGAACAATGGATCTAGAAGAGGACTTTTTGACCAGGCAACTGGGGATATCCTGGAATAACTATACTATGAACATGTCCATTTGTCTATTTCTAATACTGACTCCCAACTTTTTCCCCATCCAACCCTTTCCTTGATGCTTAAGACTGGAATAGGCACTGTTTTGGCCAGATTTCTTTGCCTGGATGGTGCCTCAACTTCACCCTGCTTGAACCCAAACTTACCTTTCTCAAGGCTCCAGATCTGCCTCTCGTGGTCCTGCTCTCACCGAGTCCCCCAGTGATCCAAGAGAGAGACCTTTTCAGTATAATTCAATGCTTCTCCTCCCCCGCCCTCAGGTTTCTGCTCCAATCCAGGACTCCTCTCATCTCTCATCTGGATCTTGGCCACCAACTCCCAGATTCCCTGCCTTCAGTACTGTCTCCCATCTTACGCTACTCTCCCCAGAGGGGCTGAGAAATGGAGGAAGTCAGCAACCATGCATGGGCCAATCACTCTCTTTTCGAGGATGAGGAGAAAATGGTGAACTGAACCCTATTTCTGCTCTTACAGAGATTATTTTCTGTGGCTGAAGTCCAAGGAAGCCACGTACATGCATAAATGCTTACCATGTTTCACTTATGTTAAAAGAATACAAATGAGGGTTTGAGCTGTACCTTGAGTAGGGTGATGAACAAAACTCTCCACAATGATGACGTAAGCGGAGACCTAAAGGAGGCAGAAGAATTAGGATGGAAAGAGATGAAGAAATGAGTATTCCAGGCGGAGCAAAGTGTCTGTGCAAAGCTCTCAAGGTGAGTCAGAACTTGTTGGAGTAAAAGAATGGAAAACTAGGAGAGGGTGAATAGTGCGTGGAGCATCAGAAAGAGAATAGCAAGACAGGAAATCAGAGACATGGGCAAGAATCCTAGCACACAGGTCCTTGTAGCCTATGGAGGGCATTTTACTCCAAGTTCAGTGGGAAACTATGGAAGAATTTTAAACACAGGAGCAGCCTTATTCAGTTTCTATTTTGCCACAACTCTTGCCTGGTAGGGCCTGGGTCAGAGAAGGATGAAAAAGAAAGTATGGAGGCAAGTCCTACAGATGGAGCCCAAGGCAGGAGAATCACAAGTGCTAGCCTAGCTTGGGCAATTTAGCAAGATCCTGTCTCAAAATTGAAAACAAAATAATTTAAAAAGGGCCTGCTGAGAGTGTATCTCAGTACAAAGGCCCTAGGTTCCGTCCCCGGTACTTTTGGGAAAAGAAAATGTCCTGGTACAAAGGTGTTAGCAAGAGAGACAGAGAAAAGGGGGAAGATTTGTGTATTTTTTGGAGATAAAAATATGTTTGGATGTAATGGCAGAGGGACAGGAGATTGTCTATTTGAGCATGTGGGTCAAGAGGGTCGTCTGTGGGATGAAGATGTTAACCTCACAAAGAAACTGGAAGTTGTGATTTGCCTGAGCTGAACACCCATGAGACATTCAAGAGGAAATGGTAGAAAGATGTCTGAAATAGGGGTTTTATGCTAAGGACAGTAGCCTACATTATAGATTTATCTGGTACCACTCCCCAAAGTGGAAATTTATCACTATGGCCAAGTAAAATGAACTAGTGGAAAAAAGACACCAAGTAATCCAGTATACAAAGGAGATGGAGATGGGACCATCATTGAGCTGAGAGAAAAACCAGGAGAAAGAATTGTCTTGGAAGCCATGAGATCAGATATGCTATGAGGAGGAGAGAAAGGTTGGGTATAGCAAAACCTCGAGAAGGATTGTTGTATTCCTTTACTATCGCTTCACCATCAGATTGCTACAAATATACAAGTTAAAATAAGACCATTTGATTATATGAGAGTTCTGTCAGTTTTGGGTATGCATCTCCACAGGCTGCATCAAAGGTCTTGGCAAACCATGTTTCTTTTTGTGGGGCTGAAAGGAGAGTAGGCCTTGTTTTCCTTTGGGTTGTAGGACTTAGACACCTGTTCTGCTAGCTGTCAGTTGGAGACCCTCTCCAGGTTTGAGAGGGCACCTGTACTGTTTGGGTTTTGCCCCCATGTCATCTCTCTGTGATATCTACAAGGGCAGGTCAAGTTCTTCTCACACTGCTTTTTCACAGAAAGACTTCCTTCCTCTGTGACTTTGAAGGATTCAGGTGATCACATTCAGAAAGTCGTGCTAAGGCCCCCACAGCAAGGTCATACACTTAAATCACAGTTGTGAAGTTTCTTTTGCCACGTAAGGTAACATATTCACAAGTGCTGGGATTTGAAGGTATCTTTGGGGGCGGGGTGGCATCCTGCCTACCACAGAGGTTGAGTCCAGTGTGAAAAGTACTGTCAAAGTGTCTGCTGTCCTGAATGAGAACTTCTGCCAGAGCTGGCTTAGGCGGAGGAGAGCCACACAGGGGTTGGTGTAGCAATGAAAGTGGAAGCTGGAAGGCAGAGTTATCTTTGTTGAGAGCAAAGCTCATGTATCTCTCATCTTGGTATCTATAGCATCTTGCAGAATGTATCAAACTCTTGGTGACCCTCTTGCCTGAGCCTTGCAAGAACTGGGAAACAGGTGTGTACCACCATGCTTGCCTTGGAGATGTTTTGAGATAGAAAACTGGACTCAGGGCTCAATGTATTTTCCAGGTGAATCGTTCATCTATGAGATCTGTTTGATTCCCCCTCCCCTGACAGATGTCCCGGTGAATTCTTGGAGCCTCTCCCTCTGCTCAGCATGGGGTGGGGGGGGGTTACAAGAAGACTTTCTGAATGCGGCTCAATTCCCAAGACCCAAGTAGACCAGTGAGTCACTTGGATATACTCTGAATCAACACCAAAGAGGCCAAGTGTGTAAATCAGTGCTCCTAATGCCTCCACTCAGTGTAAACATGTTAACACTGATTTCAAGCCAACCTAAATGGCGGTCGCTGGAGGCAGCCAGAGGGAGGATAGAGTGAGGAGGGTGGTTCCTTATGGGCCGGGCATGTGTGTTACATGTGTCGCAAGGTGTTACCATAGCTTGTGTGCTATCTTATTTTTCAATGTTTCTTCATCATAGCCATGATATTTAATACAACATTTGTCATGTACAAAGTGATGGGTGGTGAATAGAAGGAAGCAGAGCAAAGGAGAGGTTTATAAAGCATGTACTGACAGAGTACAGGGAATGGGCGAGACTCTTCTACTTCACAGCTCTGGTCTCCGCTTCATCCTTAATGGTTTAAGCACTTTCTTTGCAGTGCAGAGGCGTGAACCTAGACCTTGTTGTATGGTAGGCAGTAGTGTTCTTTTCTACTTTTAGAAATGTCTCATTGGAATGATCATGCCATAGAGCCTCCCTTTGACTAAGGTGGATAAGAACAATCTTCTACATTTGTGATTGGGTCTCTGTCTGAGTGACATTTATTTGCCTGGCAAAAGGTCTAAGCCCCCCACCCCTTACAGGCACATGCTCTGTAAGGCCCCAGTCCCCCCTTGCCCTGCACAATGGCTTTGGCCCATGCCTTTGCGGTCAACTTTTCAGATAGATAATAGAACTGTTGAAGGGGCCCTTGTGGACTAAAAGCTCTGCACAAGTTGATCTCTTTCTGTTACCACCAGCTGTACCAGATGGTGGAAAAACTTTTAGGGTCCTGAACACTGCCTTTGGGGCCAGTGGGATAAAATCCCAAGAACACAGTGAAATGGACAAGCTGTCTTGACATCTGCTCTTTGTCTCCTAAACCACGGGTTTATTTCTTCTTCATGGCAGTTTGCACTTCTGTTTCCTTTATTTCTTCAGGGACTCCTTCAATCTCCTTTTTCTTCAGAAGAATTAGAGTTTAAAAGGCAACATGTCTCATTCACCGAGGATTAAGTGCCCTTTAATTGCCTTAGAAGCCTGAAGAGTCAGTCTCCAAGAACAGGTCGAGGAGGACTTAAATTGAGACAAATGTTTGTGTTTTTATGAAGACCTTGCGGCTTCTGATTCCTCATCTTGGAGCAGGGTTCAATGAAGGAGATTGGGAGCACACTTCCATTTTTCCAAAGTAGGTTCTAAGTCCCTGGAGGCCTCTTACACTCCATACATGTACTAATTTAAAATGTAAAGGGCTCCGAACTTTTCTTGGTCTATGAGTGCTCTAGGAAAATGCAGACAGCTTAGGATTCTCTCCTCCGCACATGCACCCCCAAAGACAACTTTCCATGTAATTTTGGAAGTTTTAGATCACACACGCTGAATTGTAGGTCTCTATAGTAAGTGGCTGGTATCTTCCTTCCTATCCATGCTCCGTGTTCTTCCTTCCTTCGTCATCAAAGAAAGCCTGTTTTCCTCAGGCATCTCATCCTCTTCCATGTGATGGTGCATTTGGAAGGCCCAGGCCCCAGTGTCTGGCTAGAGGGGGTGAGGATGATTGGCCCACATTAATCATACAGGACGCAGGTCCTTTCTGCAGAGGTTGGTTCAGGCATGGGTATTGGATACATTTCTGGAAAATAAAACAGAGGCATTCTTTGTGGGCCATTTGGGGGAAAAGCTTCATAATTCCTAAGTGAGAATCATAGAACAATATGGACAATAGAATCTCGAAACAGAGTGGTAGTATAAGACTGAGAAAGGAAAGACTGCAAAACCAAAAATCACCCCCACATCCCAGCAGTGTGGATTGGAATTGTCTCAGTGGTGCAAATCTGTTATTTCTAAAATACATAAATGGATGTTCCTATGCTTCTGTGCACCTATATTCTTATGTATAAGTGAGTGTGTGTGTGTGTGTATATATGTATATTTGTTAGGTTCATGTGTTTCTTAGCTCTGATTGGAATAAAGACTAAGATTAAACAATATCCTAAAAACAATGAGAGCATTTGGTAGTCAGATCCTGATGCTGTTCCTGCCTAGCAGGAAGCAAGCCTCCTTGCAGAACCACAGGGCTATGGCACAAACCAATACAATACTGCAATAGCAGGCTGTTTTCCTCAGTTAATGCACTGAGTCTTTATTGGGCTGTTTTACTCTTCAGTTAAGCTGGCTGCTTTTCAGTGAGGTGTTATGTCATGATACTACAGATACCTGCCAACTTGCATGATTTGACTTACGGATTTTTTCTGATTTCTGATGCTGCAGCATCAATGTACATTCAGCAGAAATCGTACTTGGAATGTTCATCTTCTTCTGGGCCATCAGTGTTTTGCGTGATGCTCTGTCATGATCCTGGGCAGCAGTAGTTAACTGTATTCCCAGTTGCACAACCATGAACATCCAATGCTCACAGTGTCCTATGTTGCTAATGTATAGTATTTGGTAAGTTCATTGTATAAAATATATTTTCAATTTGTGGTATTTTCAGCTTTTGGTGGGTTGGCACTGGTGAGTCATGGATTCTACCAAGCACCATTCGCTCTATTGCATCTTGTAGCTCCTGGGACAGGACATATTGCACCCAGCAGATATTGCTGCTAGGTTCTCTCTTGCTTTGGACAAGTCCGCATCCTAGATCTCTAAAGCAGAGGTTGAAATAGTTTTGGGCTTTAATTTTTTGGTGTAAAGTAAATTCATTTGATTAAAAATCAAAAAAGAACTGGGTGTGTTGGCTTACGCCTATAATCCCAGCCCTCAGGAGGCAGAGGCAGGAGGATTGCTGTGAGTTCAAGGCCAGCCTGGGCTACATAGTGAGCTCAGGGCCAGCCTGAGCTACAAAGTGAGACCCTGCTCCCCCTCCCCAAAAACTAAAAGAAATCAGAAAAGTGAAAATCATTATTGCATTATAAAATATACTTATGATATGATAATGTGTTTCTTTATGGAATTTAGTCTTGTGTATAAGGAATTTTTGATCAAGCCGGGCTCAAGAAGTAAGAGTGGCCAAGGGGGATAGGAAGGCCAGGAAAGTGGTCATTGAGGCAAGGGATGTTTCTTCTGATCTGATCAGATTGTTTCAGAGCCTTGTGAAATCCATCTCAGGTGTTTAGGTCCCAGAGCACCAAAGGGCTTATCTATCAGCTTCTGTTCATAATTATTGTTAGTCAAAGGTGGCTCTCTGTGCTTCCGCTCCCAGGATACACATATCAGCAGCCTTTGTGGCCTCTAGCAGGGCTCAGAGTGTTCCTTATAGAGCAGGAGTATAGAGACACAAGAATGCATCTGGCGTGGCCAATGAGGAGGCCCCATGAAGTTGCACATGTGTGGGAGCTGTTCAAAACCTAGGCTGGACAGAAAAGCCACGCTGAGAACTGAAGGAGAAATTGGGTGGAGACAAATTGGGATTATTGCATAAATTATTTCCCCATAGCTACACACCACTCTCCCAATAGTCCAGTGAGGAAAAACCAGGCCTTGAAGAAGACACACCTAGCTCCACTCTTATCTAGTAACACTGTGGCTCATTTCCTTGCCCGTTCTAAAGTTCAGTCTCTCATGGGCAGGATCAGAATAACAACTCCTGCAAATGAGAAGAGTAGCAGAAGTGATCTTCTCTAAGTTATTTGCTTTGAGCCCAGCTTCCATGTCAGAGATCCACCATGACCAAGCAAAGCCGAAGAAGCAGATGTCACTTTCTAGTCTAGGCAGAGAGAAAAGGAAAGAGAAAATGCAGGGACATAATCCTAGGAAGATAGGAGCTCCAAGTTGAAGAAGAGCTCCTAAGAGCCAGAGGACAGTACGTGTGTGTGTGTGTGTGTGTGTGTGTGTGTGTGTGTGTGTGTGTGTGT
>PVIC010022410.1:5704-27801 GCA_004025085.1 Thryonomys swinderianus | reverse complement strand
GCCCGGCACTGTGGTATGTGGTATTGATTGCTGGTGGGCGTGAGTCTCCACGCCCAGCATTGTATGTGGTTTCTGGGGATTGAACTCAGGTCCTTGCGCTTGCAAGGCAGGCGCCGGAACCACTGAACTAACCCTCCGGCCCTACCCACAATTCTTTTATCTCCACTAGAATTATGGACAAAAACATGACAACTTCAAAACTCTTGGGAATCTTACATCCAAATTCTTCCCAGCAGTTTCCACTGTAGGAGCCTAGAATTTGATCTGGACACAGTATTGGTATTAAAGCACATGATCTAGATTCTGTATTATTCCTTAATCATTCCTTCCAAATATTGACATTCGACATTTTTCATTATTCTTGAGCAAAATGTTACAGGTCTCATTGTCATTGCTGTAATATATTTACTGTGCCAGAAGCAAGACCTGTGTCTCAATTTTAGCCTCAGTGACCAATTGTGGACTCAATCAACAGGGTCCGTTATAATGCAGGCTGAGGCTTTGCTAGTATTTTTTTTATCTAGATGATGCTTCTTGAATTTTATAGTGGAAAAAAATGTACACAACATTTATAAATACCCAAACAATATATGATATATACTTAAGAACGTATATGCTTATACGTTTATGTAAAATGTAATTATGATACTAATTATTTGCAGTACTAAATGACAAGGTATATAGAACTTTATATTGTAAATGTTAATTTATCTATATTTTTACTTTTTGTCAGGTTTCATTCAGCCACAGGGTTTTTTCTGTTGTTTTGCTTTGTTTTGTTTTGTTTTGTTTTTACCACCTCTGCCCTTTGTGCCAGGAATTAAACTTAGGATCTTGTGCTGGACCAGCACGCACTGAGCTATATCCACTGAGCTCTCTTTTTTCTACTTTTTAAAAAACCTATAGACTTTGCCTCAATTCATCGTTTTTTTTTTTTTTTTTCTTTCTGAGACAGGGTCTTGCTTTGTAGTTCAGGCTGGCTCTGAGCTCACTATGTAGTCCAGGCAAGCCTCGAATTCAGCAATCCTCCTGCCTCTGCCTCCTGAGTGCTGGGATGACAGGCATGAGCCACCACGCCCGGTACTGTGGTATGTGGTATTGATGGCTGGTGGGCATGTCTCCATGCCCAGCATTGTATGTGGTTACCGGGAATCGAACTCAGGACCTTGCGCTTGTGAGGCAGGCACCGGATCCACTGAGCTAACCCTCTGGCCCTGCCTCAATTATTCTTAAATATGTATAATTATCCTTTCATAAGAGCAACATGAAATATTGGTGCAGAGAAAGTGTTATCTGAATAGTTTATGCTGTACTTTCATTACGCATTAAGATCGCTTAAGAGCTACTGTATCCCTGTGATACAGGTTTATTAATGTAGCAAATGAATTTTCTTGTACAAGTGTGTTTCCTTCACTTTGTTCAGCATGTTTAGGAAAGTTCTAAGGACTTCTGAGTTCTCATATGTATACCATATTCAAAATGCAGCTCTTGAGACTTTCCGCTTTGCTTGAGTTCCCAGAACGGAGACAATCTCCGGCTCCCCTTGAACCCTTGCTCTGAGCCAGCGGGGCCAGCACGTGCACAGCGAGGTGGTCGGGGGCACGGAGACTGGGGCGACACAGGCTCCCCAGCCCTTGCCACCCGTCTGAATTTCAGCATCTTTCTCTATTAAGCCGGATGACGGGGTTACGGTGAGGCCAGTGCGAAGTGGTAGACAGGACACACTAAGACCGGGCGCGTCCTGGGGAGAATGTAAACGCTGGGTGTTATGATCGATCATGGGAGTCACTAGCGCAGGAAGGGGACAAGAACGAGTACTTTTGTTGTTGTTTTGTTTGTTTGTTTTTTTGAGACAGGGTCTCGCTTTGTTATTTTGTTTTGTTTTTGAGACAGGGTCTCGCTTTGTAGTTCAGGCTGGTCCTGAGCTCACTATGTAGCCCAGGCAAGCCTCGAACTCAGCAATCCTCCTGCCTCTGCCTCCCGAGTGCTGGGACGACAGGCCTGAGCCCAGCAAGAACGAGTACTTTTAATGTGCAAATTCAAATCAGTAGCCTCATAGTGGAAGTCAAGAGCGTACAGGTGAGGCGGCCCTCGGAAGGCTTTCTGAGGAGGACCTCTTCACAGCACACAGTCTCTTGTGTCTGGGCCGGAGTGTTAAAAAAAGCTCAGCTTCCAAGTTCGGGACATCATGAGCCTGTTAGGCAGTTTTAATTCCATACCTCCTCTAGAGATGGTGAGGGTGGACCTCTGATCTCAGAAATGCTACCGTGCGGACACCGCTTGGTGTGCAGGTTTTACTTTGGTGGTGCGGGAGGCAAACGCACAGTGTTTGAGACCTTGAGGGGAAGTCTGGGCTGAAATTCCTGAGTGAAAGATGCCTCGGCCTACACTTCTGTGCTGTCGTGAGCAAATGACTAAACACAGCAGATTCGTGTTGAGCTAGACGCACGGCTGATACTGGCGCCCGCAGCCCGCACCCGGGCACAGGTCACCCAGCCACGGTGTCAGGGACAGCAGCAGCCCCGCGGGAGACCCGGTGAGGAGCAGAGCCCAGCCTGCTTCCGCCTCCGTCAAGGGCAGGAGCGAAAGGCCAGCCCTGGAGCAGCCAGCGGGAGCCCTGGGAGCCCGTCCAGCCACATCCAAAATTCAGACTCTGAGAGACAACAGCACCACGGGTGGCGCTTTAAGCCCGGGAATCTGAGTGTTTCAGGGACAGCGATGCGCCCCAGGGCCCACAGTGCCTCGCCAGGTGCCCTCTGTGACCCCACTGCCACCTCTCTGCTCAGTTTGTATCCTGTCTGCTTTTTCAACTGCACATAAAACAGAAAAAAAGAGGGCTGGAGATTTAGCTCAGTGGTTCTGGCGCCTGCCTCGCAAGCGCAAGGTCCTGAGTTCGATCCTGGTAACCACACACAATGCTGGGCGTGGTGACTCATGCCCACCAGCAAATCAATACCACATACCACAGTGCCAGGCGTGGTGGTTCACGCCTGTCATACCAGCACTCGGGAGGCAGAGGCAGGAGGATTGCTGAGTTCCAGGCTTGCCTGGGCTACATAGTGAGCTCAGGGCCAGCCTGAACTACAAAGCGAGACCCTGTCTCAAAAAAAAAAAAAAAAAAGAAAAAAAGTTCTTTCTAAGCTATAAACCTGGGAAATATAATGATGAAGTAGGAGAAAAATGTTCCCTAGCAGTTATGAAATTAAGATAGATGACATAATCATTAAAATAGAACATTTTATGCTTAGTCTCACTAGAAGTGCTCAAACTCACTATATCGTACGTAATTAGTAAGAGTAAAGAGTGTCAAAGCAAGAATGGGCCATATTTCACCATGAATTCGGCACAGCGGGCATAAGCATTAACTACATACTTATTAACTATCTTACTTTCAATCCAAGAGTTACTTCAACTGTCTTAAATAAATGGTAAAATATGACTTTATTATTTCAAATCTGATTTGGATATTACGAAGTTTTCAAAATGGGATACTCTAACTCCAGGCATCCTTCACAGGGAACCCACGGGAGCGGGATTCCTGGCTTCCCTACTATGCAATTTCTACTTTTCTAATTTTTTTATATGATAAATTTTCTTTGACTTTTGCTGTTATCCATTTTTGGTACTCTGCTCTGAAGGAAAAGAACAGGTACTCACAGCAACAAAGCAAAATCACCAACAGATTTATGGCCTTATCACTTGACAGGCGAGGTCAGAGCCTCTCAGAGTTTATTCATAACCCTGCACCAGCTTCCAATTCGTTGGAAATTGCTCCTTGATACCTGGCTTCCCTGAAATCACAGAGAGTGGCGGCTGCTCTCCTACAGCATAAATCAGATTCTGAATAACTGAGAGCACTTTCTTCCTCTAGACGTAGGCAAGAAAAGCATTGCATTTTCATTGTTGGAAGATGGCGTGTAGAAAAACCGGTGCACCCGGAAGTTCTTAGGATTTAATTTCTAGAGTCATCTGTAAAAATGTAATCGTTGGGATTAGAGGAAAAAAACACAGACCTTGTCTTGAACACTACTAGCATTTTAATAAGCTCCTTCTTGCCTAAAGCCAAATGTAATACCATTGCATACTTAGGGACTGTGTTTTACTAGAACTAGTACCGCCGTGACACAACTGTTACACCCTTAAAATGACCAAAATGCACAGATACGGGGCCATTTCATTTCCTATTGCTATTTAGGTTTCTACCATTAAATACCTTCCTTCTGCAGTGAGGACACGGACATTATTTATCTATTTTCTGCAAGTGATAAGAACATAAGTTACAGTAAGGGCCATACAGATGACTCTGCCATTTTCAGAGCACGACTTCACAGTGTGTGCCAGAAACAATTCAAGAGCAATGGGTGATGCCTTTAATTATTTTTCTTTACCTCGATGAACTTGCTTTCTCACTTCCAATCTATTTTACTCTGAGGTGGATCTACCAAATAAGACATTTTGATGCTCTGGTCTGTAAATGATGGCTGCAGTGTGAGTTTCAGGCTCTACAATCTCAGTTATATTCATAGATGAACGGCTCCATTTTACTCAATGATGTTAATTTTTAAAAATCCAATGGAATCTGTTTTGAGACTCTGCTTTGCCCTGTACAGTGATTTGTTTTACATGAACATATTGTTTAAAAGGAGCAAATGCACCTTTGGCTCGTTCTTAATTTGCAAAGGCCTGCAGTGCTTTTCTAACTGTTGGGCTATTCAGCACGAGGTCAGCGATCTCACAGTGCAGCCTTCAGTGCTGGCTAAAACCCTCTTCTGATAAAAAAAACAGTCCCCACCTCAGGATGTACAAAATGATTTCTGCACTAAAATCACATTGTGGTCTCAAACTGACAAATTGTTGGTGTGTGGAACTTGAGCCAGATCTTCCAACGTCATGGAAAACCCTTTTCTCCCCTCGGCAGACAGATTTGATAAAAGTTACTTTCTGATGACAGGACGCAGAATCACCGTAGGTTGATCTATGATGTACAGTAACACAGGACAGACCCTCTTCTCCAAGTCTTAATGTGGAACATTGAAACTGTTCTTAATACCCTTGGGTAGACACTGTATTAAATAATTCCTCTTTTCAAAATATGACAAACATTAGTTTTAAAAGTATATTGCTGTCCTTTTTAGAAGAAGCTAAGAATATTGGTGCAAAACAGTCTCAAGTACATTAAAATTTCATGGCACCACGTCACAACTGCCTTGCACAGTTACAAGTCAAATGAATGCAAGAAGCCTCCCTGACTGATGAGTACCAAACTTCACGTCTTTTCTGTAGAACAAGTAGCAATCCCTGTCTTCTTGAGATGCGTGTTTGTAGAGTCTTTCCTTTGCTTGTTCACGTTTCAGAGAAGCTTAGTTTGTGTTCACAGGACAAATCTGTAGAGCAGCTTTTGTCCACACATTAATTCAGGTACCCAAACTATTTCAGACCACCATTTTCAACAGAAAGTTTCTGAGGACGTCCAGGGATCACCTCCGTTTCCGCAGTTCGAACAAACCAGGGAACAGACAAGAGCAGGACATGGAAGGACTTGAAGTACACACCCGACTGGCTACTATGGGCCGCGCTTGGGAGTCCGGGAGGTGTATATCAGCCTCTTCAGCAGGGGCTGTCTTGGTATTTCCTAGTAGACACCACATGTCTCACGCTAGCCATAACGGGCACTACTCGGGTGCCTGTGAGGTAGTTCATGCTCGTTCTTCCAAATCTGATTTTTGTAGAGACCAGGGTAATGAAATAAATGTAGATACAACAGAGTCCTTGAGAATAACGACTCTCTCTTGTTCCTCTATGGACTCAACACTGGTTTACAATTTCCACGTTAGTGAGGAAGTAACAGACACTGCTATGGTCCTTCCTCACTATAGTAGCTTTGACCACACAGCTGTGGATCTGTTGGGGGAATCCTGTCCACTTCTGAGTAGATCACTCTAGCTGCACTACCTAGTACCCGATGGCCCCTAGACTAATGGACCGTCTCATTTATTTGCTCCCGGCTCACACCTTCCATCTGACGATGAACCAAGAAGATACCTCAGCTACCTGGTCCTGTGCATGTCAGCTCAGATCCTTGTTCAGATCCCGGCCATATCTGAAGATCCTCCTTTCCCCACAAGGCTTCCTCTGGTGGTCTCAGTCAATACATGTAGGTCATTTGGGGGAAGGAACGGGGAATTATACACCTGGGGAAGGGTGTGGGTGACTTATCCCATGGTCCTTTTTTTTTGAATTCCTCTCAGGCCCTGGTTTCCCAGTTTAGGAACTGACTGTTGGGCAGAGGTTGGGCAAGTGACTGAGACTTTTCACTATTTGATTTTTTTTATCGGACAAAGGAAGTGATACTCTTGTTGCAACCCACTCATCTGCCCCTTTGAACCTTGGACCTTAGCAACCCTGTCTAAGGGTTTTTGTAACGCAGGTGTCTGTGTATGCAACATAATCTTGCTGTTTTCTGTGCCTATTCTCCTGTGGACAATACATTCTCTCATCTGGTTACGGACTCCATTGGGTTAGGCTATTAGCCTACTTCCTCTCTGGAAGGAAGCTCCGTTCTGTGTGGCCCCTCAGCCCTCTGAGTCTCGCCTGCTAGCCACTGTCTTCCTTCCGAGCACAGCTTCTGCAGCTGCCCCTTGATGCTGACGTGCCGTTCACCGGCTCATCCCTTCACGATCATGGACACGCTCGTGTGCTCTTGCTCTCTCTCTCTCCTGTCTCCCTTTGCACAAAGTTCTACAGCCTAACAAATCATATTTAAAAGTTCAAATGATTTTTGCTGCAGCAGAAGGTAGCATGATGTGGCAAACAGCAGTGTGAAAGAGTAAAAAAAAATCAATGTAAATGCAATGCATTATGACTCCATGGGATGTCTCTCTCCAGATAAAGTATGCCAATGTATATTTTTCTCTGTTCACACATGTAGATCATGCTCTGTAAATTCAGCTGCTATTTCTGAGAAGGAAACTCAGAGTCTCATCTGGTTTGAAAGTAAAGGAAGGGGTCAACGTGTCCAGCGTTACAAAGTGCCGAGGGAGAGAGGAAGCCTGAAAGAATCAGGCCGTGATGGCACACAAAGCCTCTGTACTTGGGAGCACTCAGTCTTAGAGGCAGGAAGATGAGTGGCTGAAATTGAGATGTGTCAAGATTTATCATTTCAGAGCTTGAATCGAGGTTATGACAAGCCTTCCAAGCTCTTAAACATAAGTGAGTATGGAGTGGATAATGAGACTTTTTCCTTTCTAAAACACAAACCCACTGAATGACCCTTGAAAGCACCACCAGTCATTTTTATGAGTCCTCAGCAAAGCAATTATGGCTTTCCTTGTTGTCATTGTGGTTCCTTTTCCTGTAGTCACAAGAAAGGCTGTCTTCCATTTGAGCTTTTCTGAGATTGTCCCTCTTCTATGAAAAGTCACCTCTCGAAATGTAACAGGTATCATGTCTTCTTATATAATAACACCCAGTGTAAGATAAAACCATATGCTACTCAGTATCATTTACAACAACCAAGAGTAAATACACATATACTTACAGGATATGTACATGTGATAACGATCTCAGTATGGTTTGTAGGAAGGCAGACTACTGATGGGTATATGACAGTGTGCAATATGAACTGATTTTTCATTTGTATGAAAACAGAAGGTATACAAATCTCGTTAGAACTAACAGCCTAGGAAAAACCAAGAATGATCTTTTGTGAGTCTTAAACAATGACAACAGATTATGTATATTAATATTAATGTTTAATTTGGATACTTTCTCTGTTCACAAGCCCCACTGTCAAGATAAACTTCTCATACCACACACTTGACAGGCACTGTACTCTATTTAGAAAACTCGGTCATTAAAGGTTTGCTTTTATTAATAATAATACCAAGGTGCAGATATTTTTCATGTTGAAAAGAATACAGTTTTATATGCCTGTGGGCACTTTCTTCTCAAGGAAGATGGTTTTGAAACTAATTGTACATGAAAACTTAATCCATTAACATATGTATTTGCATCAAAACTATTTTTAATTCAACTTAAATTTGTAAGTCACCTTGTTCCTTAGACTCTAAATGTAAAGTGGAAAACTATCATCACATACAATGGAAACGGTAAAATGGTCTAGGACACCTATACAAAAAACCCTTGAAATAACCTGAGAGGATAAGACAGGAAGATGAGTAGGGCATGGAATTCAAATTTCCTTGGGTAACCATGAACATAAGTAGATGAAAATGTGGTGATAAGAAAAATTTTGTACACATATATATATGTATCTATGAGATAGGGTCTCACTTTGTAGTTCAGGCTGGCCCTGAGCTCACTAGGCAGCCCAGGCGAGCCTCGAACTCAGCAATCCTCCTGCTTCTGCCTCCTGAGTGGTGGGATTATAAGTGTGAGCCACCACACCTAGCATTGTGGTGTGTGATACCGATTGCTGGTGGGTGTGAATCAGCATGGCCAATATTGTTTTATGTGGTTACCAGGATCGAACCAGGAACCTTGTGCTTGCTAGGCAGGCACCAGAACCACTGAGCTAAATCTCCAGCCCAAGAGTAGAAATCTTTTAATCTAAGATGTCAGTTAAATAAACAGAACACACAATCTTCATCCGGAGTTGTACGTTTCACCAATCAGCAGGGCTTTTGCCCTTGAAAACAGCTTCAACCAGCTCTGTTTTACTGCGGGAGGAGGGGACGGTGCCTAAGAAGAGTGTAGAGCTGTGCAGGCCAGGCCAGGATGACCGGCGTGTCTCAGGTCTGCCTCTTACTAGCTATAAATAGCCTTGAAGTTTAGTTTTTTTCCACTGAGGAGCCCAGTGTCTTACTTGCTTCCAGTCTGGGACTCATACTCCATCTGGACTACAAGCCTATCGATTGGTGCCCACGGTGTGGCACCTCCAGTACCCACATCCAGGACCACGCCAGAACAGTGGACTAATGCAATTTTTCACAGCCATCCTTAATCCATATGCACACACCCTTGATCCAGCCAACTCCAAAAGCCCACCCATGAGCTCACAAGGCACTGGGGAACATTTATAAGTAACCCATCATGCCCAGATTAGGCATGGGCACTTGAGTCCTCCCTTTCCTCTCTGGGTTACGTTATATTCGGGGTGCTGTGCAATCTCAGTTTTCTGTATATATTTGTAAGCACTAAATTAATTTTTATCATATTCTGAACATCGATCTATTTAGTGATTGTTAGCTCCTTCGCTACAACTTATCCATCTCTGATTTATCAAAATGTCCTGAACTAGTTAGCCCTTAATATAATGTCCCCTGAAGGAATACATGAATAAATTGTTCAAGATCCATTTTTAATAAAGCTTTCTCTGCTCTTTCAATCCTGCACAGGGTGAGATATATTCAGAAAAAATGTGTGAAAGTCTATGTATAGCTTTTGAAGTACTGTTATCAAAATTTCAAACACTGTCCACTTGTTAATAGGCAGCACCCATCACTCAGGAGAAAAATCAGTCTTTCTTTACTATCCCTTGAGCAACATTTTTGTACATTAAGCTTGCCTGACAAAATAAGACCAATGTTCTGTACTCTGTATCTTTTAGCTTGAAGGCTTCTGGTAGGGCTAAAATTGGCTTCCTGTCATAAGACAACTGGAAAGGCCAATGAGTTTGTAGCCAATCAGTTTGGATCTTCGATCGCTATCTACCTTTTTACCCGAACAGGAACAACCTGAATCATTCCCACCTCAGTGTGAGCAAACATTAAATATTCTTCCTTCTTGATAGTAAAACTGATTATATCCATTTATTTCCGTCTACTTAAAAACTTCCTTTCATGCTACCAAGGATGACCAGGGAACCAGTTGTGTGACGGAAGACTTCCTGGTCTCTATAGATTGTATGTGCTCAACACACTTACTTTTCTAAGTTGTTTCTTCTGCAATGAATGGCATCATATTGGGCTCATGAATTATGCCACTGGTGTCAGGCAGCTGGCATGCGGAGAGGTGAAGACAACCTGACACTCTGAAGGGTAGCTTTATCATTTCCTGGCAGGATAATCCTTAGCAAGTCGCTTCACCATTTTTAGGATGCAGTTTGCTCATTTTAAAAATTGTCTTATCTCCATCTCTTTAGGCTGCTTTGAGAACAAAATAGTTTTATAATACGAATGCACAATGATTCAGCTGGAGAAACATTTTCAGAGCATGCATATGCAGGACCTGAGGTATTACTCTGTCTAAACTTCCAGTTTTTTCTTTCAAAAACTAATAATTTGTGTTAGGTCGAGTTATCTCTGTGCTATGGACTGCTAGGGAGTCATCATTAAAACTTAGGGTGCTCTTTTTCTGAATACTCAGCACCCTCCAAAAAGGAAAGTATAGACAGCTACAGAACACTAATATAAATGATAGAAGTTTTATTTTTTGTGCTTCTGGGGTTCAAATTCAGGGCCCCAAGGATGCCACACCTCCAGCACTTTTTTCCTCTAGCTTTGAGACAGCGTCTCTCTAAGTTGCCCAGGCTGATCTCAATACTCAAACTAACTTTCCCCCCTTAGCTCCCTAAGCCCTGGGATACAAGCAGCCCCAACGTGCCTGGCAGAATGCTAAGTTTTACATAAAAGGGGGGGGGAGTATATGTATAGAGTTATTGTCATTATTATTATTATTACACTTGTTGCAATACCTCGGATTGAGTGTGGGACTATCATACTAGCTACAGCCACAGCCCTTTTTTCACTTTTTACTTTGAGACAGGGTCTCACTAAGCAGTAATCTTCCTGCCTCAGCCTTCCAGAGGGCCGAGATTGTAAGTGTGCTGTATCACGCCTAGCTTACTTTGTTTATAGTTTTAAAGAAGACGAAAGATTCTCAAAGACGATGGTGCCAGTAGGTACAGGAATGAAAGCATGCCAGCTTAAGATATCTTTCCCGTCACCCTTTGCTCTCTGAATTGTGTGATTACTTTATTAATTGAAAAATAAAATTTTAGAATTTTAACTGGAACAAAGGATCCTAATAGTAAATACACAGCAGAGCCAAAAAAGAACAGAGACACAAGTTTTTTTCCTGGCTCTATTTACTGCAAGTCTGGCCACAATGCTACTACGGCAGAAGAGAGCGTCCTATTTGAATCCCAGCACCTCCTCCCTTCCTGTGTTGGGGTGTCAGAGACAATGGAAATGCGATACCTGCAGCTCACGTGAAAAGAATTAAAAAAAACCAACTGTATCTCTTCTCAGGCCCCCAGCGCGGTGTTCCCTCATGACTCTGGGCTGAGGCCGCAGGTGCCAGCTCCCCGCTAGGCAGAAGGTCGCGAGGACACGCGCTCAGTACTCAGCTGTGCTGGACTGCTGAGCTCTGGCGCCCCGCGGCCCAGGTATCCTCAGGTACTTGCCCAGGGGTGCTGTAGGGCTGCCCACCTTGGCCGCTAGCCAAGCAGCACCTGCATATGACAAAATCTTTTTTTCGAAAAAGTGCCGCCTTGGAATGTATCGTTCACTATACACTATGAATTCTCTACCTACGTGGTAATTTTTCATAAACGATTCTTAGCAATTATATAGGAGATTTCAATGCATGCACCTAATTGAACTGGTCAGTGCATAAAAGAAACTTGAAAGTAGCCACTTTTTGTTAACTGATAAAGCTGAAGAGAGTGGCCCTGGCTTGGTAGGCATGGCTCTACAGCGAAGGGTGCAGAGCCAGGATGTTTAAAAGCCACTGTTGATGGACTCACCGTGCACTCTCGCTGTTGCTCTATTTAGAATTTCATCATCTAAAGACCAGGACAAAAACATATTCTGAGCCCACTTACTTCAAATGCTGCTAGGAAAATCAAGTGAGACAATGCTGAGGAAAACTCATATATGAAAATGGCTTTATAATTCTGAAAAAAATGTTATTTTTGGTAATTTTCCAGACTTTTAGATCCAGAGGCTACTTGGTAAATTGTGCCTACCAGGCAAAAACTTTTAGTACTATATTAAATTCCTGCTCTCCACAATACTTAGACTATCTCATTAATACTGATTAGCAGTTTTGTGACGGCTTCAGAAAACAGTATGGAATTAAGGACACCTGTAATCCCATGTGACATCAAAGTATATTTCTTGCCTCCTCCTTTTCTGTATCTCTGTATGTGAACACATCTCTTATCATCTTGGATTACAGCTTGAAACTTGCTTCCTGACCCCAAAGCATTTTCTTTTAAAATTCTTGGAATCGAACTCAGAACCTTGACTTGCCAGGGAGGTGCCATGCCACTGAGCTAAATCCCCGGTGCTTTTAAAAGCATTTTCAAAAATTTCATTGTTCCACTCTCCTGTACATATCTAAGTCAAATATGATTTACATGTGGAGCTTTCAAAAGATACACAGGACAGTTTTCAAAATGAGTATTCTCCCCAGTGGACCTGAGATACAGAATACTTGCCTTTTCTTTCCAACATTGGAAGTGCTGAGATTCTTGTGTGTGGGGTACACTCGCACGCTACATGAGGGTGCATGGCGGGACCTTTTCTTGCAAGAGCTTGAAAATAACCAACATGAATGGATAGTTTAAATAAATATCCTCAACTTCCAAGGCACTTCATCTTAATTTTATCTGTATGACATCTGCACATTTGCCTTCTTTTTAGTTTTGATTATTTTTAGAACAAAGAAGACCAACATACTCCCAAACTCAGGGGTGAAAAACTCTTAATTGGCCAAGAAGTAGCACTAGTCGGCTGGAGCTGTCCAGAGCTCTTTCTATAGAAACTTCCACTTATGCCAATCTTCCCGCCAGAGGCTCATTTCCCTTCACTGCTGGTAACACTCAAATCACTTCGCGGTTCATTGACGCTGCCACGGCAACCTTTTGTTTTCAATAAAAGAAGAGGCTGAAGCAATGCTCAATTGAACTACGCATACATGACCCAGTGTTCTCCTGTCCTTGCCGAAGAGGACTGTGGGAGGAGGGATGATGGGAGAAAACCGACATCCCGCAGCCAATATTCCGTGACTTTACCTCGAATTTGATTATAATAAATTACGATGACAGAGTCCAGGCAAATGCTGATGCCGTCTTTTCTATTGTTTTACGTGCACAGTGCACTTTTATGGATCGCATCAAGTCTCCAAAACCGGTTCTCTGACACTCATGATTGGAAATGAAAGGACAATGTTCAAATAAGTTTTTAAACTGTTTCCATGGAGATTAAATTTTATATTTCCTCCTTTACTGTTCTGCAGTCATTGAGGGATCATCATTGGGTTTTGCTGATGGCTACCTTTCTATAAATCTCCCTTTAAGGTTAAAAAAAAAAAAACTCGTATGCTCAGGTGAGTGGCAGGTATCAAGGTGGTCTTTCACGCTTTTCCTCTTGGGACACTGTAGGACCAGGTGGCTTTCAGACCTAACCACCATCATCACCTGCACATATCTGCCAAGCAGTAACACACTCCTAGGCACTAAAAGGAACAACTTCTACCCTAGATGATCTTTTGACAAACCAGCAAGAAACCAAATGTCAAATGAGAAGCAAGTATGGGGGTGTTGTTTTTTATTTATTCTAGATAGTAGCCCTTTGTCTGAGAAACAGCTAGTAAAAAAATTTTCCCATACTGTTGTTGTCTTTTAGCTCTGCTAGTGGTGTCTTTTTTGCTGTGCAGAAGCTTTCTAATAGGATGAGTCCCCATTTGTTGATTCCTTCTGCTAGTTCTCCTGCCACAGAGGTTTTTGTTCATAAAGTCTATTCCTAAGCTAATGCCTCCAAGAGTTTTGCCTAATCTGTTTTCCAAAAGGTTTAGTGTTTCTGTTTTAATGTCTAGGTCTCTCAGTCTACTTTGATTTTAGTTTAGTACATGGTGAAAGAGATGGGTGTAGCTTTAGTCTTTGGCAGGTTGAAACCCAGTTTTTCCAGCATCATTTATTAAAGAGGCTGTCTTTCCTCCATTGAGGCTATTTGGCTCCTTTGTCAAAGATAAGGTGGCTTAATGTATCTGAAGTTGTTTCAGGGTCTTCTAATCTATTCCCCTGTTCCTCAGGTCTGTTACTTTCCCAATACCATGCAGTTTTGTTTTTTGCTTTTTGAGACAGGGTCGCTTTGTAGTTCAGGCTGGCCCTGAGCTCACTATGGTGCCCAGGCAAGCCGCCGCGAACTCAGCAATCCTCCTGTCTCTGCCTCCCGAGTGCTGTACCATGCAGTTTTTATCACAGTGGCTTTGTAGTACAGTTTTAAGTAGGGGATCATGATAACTTCCCCTACCTGTCCTGGTTGCTTAGAATTGCTTTTGGTATTCTAGGTCTTTTGTGGTTCCAGATGAATTTTTGGATGATTTTTCTCAAGATCTGTGAAATATGCTATAGTGATTTCAATCGGGATTGCATTGAATCTATATAGTAGTTGTGGAATATAGTGATTTTGATGATATTGGTGGTTCTTCCTAGCCAAAGGATGTCTTTCCATTTTCTGATATCCTCTTCGACCTCCTTTTTCAGTGTGCTGTAGTTTTCAGAGTAGAGATCTTTCATCTTATTTGTTAATTTATTCCTAGATATTTTTCTTTTTTCTTTTAGATACAATTGTGAAAGGGTTTGACTCCCCAGTTTCTCTCTCAGTGAGTCTGTTGTTTGTGGACACAAAAGCTGTTGAGTTTTGAGCACTGAGCTTGTATCCACCTACAGTAAGTCTAGCAGTCTTTTGGTTTAGTTTTTAGGATCTTCTTTATAGAGTGTCACGTCATCAGCAAATAATGACATGATACTCTGCCATAAAGAAGGATGTTTGAGTCTTTTATACTCAAATGGGCATACCTTGAGGACACACTCTTAAGTGAAATAAATAGGTCACAGATGTGTAAATACCGTATCTTTTCTCTGGTATGAGAATCTGAAGATGTAAATGAGTTCTAGAATGCATGATAGATATTGTGAAATAGAAAATATTCAAAGGGAAAAGGGTAGGGGTAAGTAGTAAGGGCTAAGAAAAAATGTGATATTGTAAAAAAGAAAGCATATGTGTATAGGGGATAGGAAGGGTGTAGGATAGGTAGGGGAACAGGAAAAACTGAGAATTAATTCATGTCATACCCTGGTATGAATCCCCACTGTTGAGTGTGGTCATGATGTATTTATAAAACATACCAATAAAGAAATAAATTTTAAGAAACATAACACAAATCAGTATTTTGAATAAAGTTTGTTAATTGAAAGAATTATATATAGAAAAGAAAAGTATGGAGTAGGTGCCGGTTAATGTTCAATCTGGCATCCTCAAATTATCATCATTTATAAGACAGGGCAAAATGAACATTTTGATAATAGGAGTGCTCTATCTAGATTATCTAAAACTAGTTTGGCAAAGTAGCAGGTAAACTGGAAACTCTTATCTTTGATCAAGCATGTGTAATATTTCTTAAGGTTTAGAATATTAGAAAAGTTATCACTTAAGAAATTTTGCTTTATAGTTACACAGAGACACATAGGAGAGGAAAATATTTTATAAAGTATGGTTCTCAAAGTATTTTTCTCTTCAACATTTATACAGGGAACTTAGCTACCAATGTGATGATACTGGGGGTATGGGCTTTGGCAGCGTTCAGATCATGAGTCTTCCCCACAGAAGAATTGGAAGGATAATCCAGGAAACTCAGTTATCCCCACCATACTGGGCACACAGAGAGGGAGCCCCATGAAACAGAAAATGGGTCTCCCCAGAAACTGAATCTGCTGGCACCTTGGTCTTATACTTTCCAGCTAGTGAAACTAAGAAACAAATTCCCTTTGTTTATAAGCCATCCAAAATACAGTATTTTGATATACTATCCTAATGAACTAGGCAAAAAATACAATTGATCCAGACAGATGAAGTTTCAAAAAGTTTGCTTGGAAATGCTGAAGAGACAGCTAACTCTTTTTTTTAAATAGGGTCTTGCTTCATAGTTCAGGCTGGCCCTGAGTTCACTATGTAGTCCAGGCAAGCCTCAAACTCAGCAATCCTCCTGTCTCTGCCTTCCGAGTGCTGGGATTACAGGTGTGAGCCACCATGCCTGGCGCTGTGGTGGGTGGTACTGATTGGTGTTATATGGTAGCAGGGATCCAACTCTGGACCTTGCACTTGTGAGGCAGGCACTGGAATCACTAAGCTACATCTCCAGCTCAATAGCTAACTATTGAAGTACGGTTTAAAAATAAAAGAGTGACTTAATAGAATAGTGAACTCAAACATGCCAAGAAAAAAACAGTGTCAGTCATTTTCAAAAACAAGAGATTCAGTCCTGAGAGGGAGTTTCAAAGCTCTGACCCTGAAAGCTGTGGCTTATCCTCAGCCACACAGGCTCGGGCAGAAAGTAAGTGGAAGGCATTTAGGAACTGTGGAGATTTCAGCCTCCTGGAAATCTGTTAGAAGCTGTTTAGCAGATTCCATCGCTTGCATAATCTGACATTCTGTTATGTTCCTGAGATCTACTTTAATGTTATTAATCAAATCTTGCACTATGTACGATATCTCTGGTTTTATCCCAGAGACTATTTCCAATTTTGTACTGATAAAATCAATCTAAAAAAAAAAAAAAGAACTGTGGTCCCTGAGGTGGGCCAGATGAGTCTTTTGTTTTTTGTATTTTGAGAAAATACGGATTTAAATAGCCTGCAAAGTCCTTCTCTCTACAATCAGTGTCCATAAATATGCAAACTGTATTACAAAATTATAGCCCAGCAGCTCTACACCTTGCCATGCTGGGAAGAATAAAAGGGATCGTGCCAATGAAGCGCCTTGTGGTTTTGTTTGTTTGGAATTGTCCCACCGACATAATTTCCTAACTATTGTTTGCTCCCAGGTCAGCTTCTACCATTCGGCCCCCTTGAGAACCAGTGAAATAATACGAGAGAAATGTCTTCCCACGCCCTTCCTGTTTCGTGCCCAAGTCACGGCGCCTCGTCGCAGGACCTGAGCCTCATCAAGCTTGTGATTTCTACTCACACCCTCACTAACCCTCCCTCGCCTCTCGGGAACTCCTGACCTCCGGTTTCAGGGATCCTGCTCCATCTGCTCTTCTGTTTCTTCTCCTCAAGAAATGTCCTAGGTTCAACGACCTGCCACTGCTCTCTTCTCTCTGTATACTGGAGACATCAGTGATGAGTCCTCTATGGAAGTTAGAATTGTGCATTTCTGTGCGTGTGTGTGTGTGTGTGCACACACAGGGGACTACAGTACATAGTTCTCAAGGCATAGCTCCAGGCTACATCATACATCCTCTGAGGCAATTCTATTCCGTTCCAAAGACAGAGCAAATTCTTCACATTTGACTCAACTGGGCTCTTCCAATTCTTTCTTCTTCTCCCCCCACCCCCCAAACTGGGTATTGAACTCATGACCTTACACTTACAAGACAGGCAGGAAGCACTGTCACTGAACTACAGCTCTGGCCCAAACCTTCCCATTTTTATCTGTTCTCACATCCACTTTCTCAAAGGAGGACAGTACCCCGGAGACTGGAGCAGAAGCCAGGCTGTATGCCAGTGGTGGTGACTCTGTGGCACATGTGCTGCAGGGAGCACACGGTGCCCTCTCTGGGATGACGTCAGAGTTGGAGGAGTTCCTTCTGCTAAATGAAAACCTCAGTGCTCAGTTTTAATTGTAGCATTGACCCTTTGTGATAAATAAGCAGGTTTTGGGTTCTAGTTTGGGCCCTTGTCCCTAAAAAGTTCGTCATCTCGGCATCATTCTGACGCCTCCCTCCCACGGCGAAGACTTTCTAACACACGGCCCACGGAACTCCATCACGCCTCCTTCGTGATGAGCCGTACTTCCCAAGTGTAGTGATTCATTCTTCCTTTCCTTCTCTTAGGGTTCTACAGGTCAGTTGGCCTCCACGTTTGCTGATTACCCTGCCCTCCACTGCTACCAAACAAAGTGATATAAAATGCTACTGGTGATAAAGGGACCAGGACCTGATCTTTGCTCTCAATAGAAAGGCTGTCTTGAGGCGAAAGCAAAGCAGCCCGGGCTGTGCGAGCCGCTGCCTCTGGCGCCACCTCTTCTGCTTCCCAGGGTCAGGCAGTTTGCTGTTCCCCGGGGGTGGAGCTTCCTAAGGCCTCTCTGACGGGCCACATTATATTCCCTCCATGTGACCTGTCTTTGCTCCCTTCTCAGCCCAACTCTGCTGGGCTCGAGGTCAGGTACCAAGTCCCCATGAGTCACTACCAAGCCTGAGCCAAATGTGAGTGACAGACATTTTGCAAGTTATTGCCGGAGTGTCTGATGTTTCCTTACAGTGTATTTCCGAGTTTTGGTATCTATTCTTCTGACTCTCCCACTGAGCTGTAAGCAAGACAATACAGGCATGTCTCTTAGCTTTGTACCCTTAATAACTATAGCAATGTCTATGACATAACAGTGTTGAAAGGACATCTGTGGTTTAAATATTCTGTGCTATAAATCATCAAAGCAAAACAGTACTTACAAAATAAATACTTCCTGAGCATGTAGTTTAACTCTTAGTTGAGGAAAAGTGGTTTAGACATATATAAATCATAGAGCAAAAGAAAACCTATCAGAGTGTCACTGTATGAGGCCACCTTCATTTTCAACATCAATTTACTTTTTCACAAAGCAATTATTTTAATTGTACAAATAGTGTGATAATTTGATATATGCATGATTGAGTCATAGAAGTGAACCCTTCCATCACAAGCCTAAACATTTTTTAACATAATTGTATCTACTTACTGAGTACACTGTGATACTTCAACATATGTGTAAAATACCTACTGACTTGACCAAGGACATTAGCTTTTCACTCTTCAGTTATTCCGAAACATATGTAACAGCTTAGTAACAGGTTACTTTACATTTATAATAGTATTTGTTTGTATGTTAGGTACTTTTCTCTCACTGATGGGACAATATACCTGTCACCCAAAGTTAAACGGGAAGGGGTTTATGTGGCTCACAGTTCACAGAAGTTTCCATCCGTAATCAGCCGGCTCCAACGCTGAGACGGCAAATACGTACAACAGAGAAGGAACAACGTGGCGTCCACACGGCAGGAAAGACAACAAGAGTCAGTTCCTGGCGCCACGCCATAGCCATGGCAACAAGGGAGCGAGTTCAACACCGCCTTTCTGCCCGTCTTAGCTTATTCACACTACTGGGATTATGGCGGTACCAAAGCGATCACTCAAGCACTGGTTTAGTAATCACATGCCCTTCAGGCCAGCATCACACACTCCAGATTCAAGTACCTCTCATGAAGAAAGTCCTACCTCATTCCCCATAAGGCTTTGGGCGACATTTAAACACAATCCCTAACAATGTGTAACATGCACGGGCTAACTCTGTCTCCCTGCTGTGCTACAGAATTCGCGTTTATTCCTTCTCCAGGCTTGAATCTGTCCTCTAACCTCCAGCCACGCTTCCTCCTCAACCCAATCCTTCCTTCCCAGACTCATTATTATACATTCTGATAGACTATTTTTTAACCTTCACATGAGAAAGAAGCCATGGTATGTGCCTTCTATGTCTGCCTTCTTTAACTAATAATGTCTTCCAGATCCCAGAATCTGTATGTATGGCAGAATATTTGATTGTGTGTGTGTGTGTGTGTGAGTGTGTGTGTATGTCATATTATATCTTCTTCACACACTTGATTGACAGGCATCTAGGCTGATTCTGTATCTTATTCTGAAAAAAAATGCAACAAATATATGCACATGGTAGCTTCTTGAAATCAGCAATTTAGTTTCAAATAGGTATTATAAATAATTTTGGGAAAATCACATAAATAACTCAGTAAATGCTCATCTGCGGAATGATCTGTAAGGATTATACCATCTACACTACTGGTTTTACATTATTCTATAACTTATTCTAGGTATTTTAAAAGGCCAGGCAACAACAAAATTTCTTTGGCAAGAAGTCAGAGAAGCTGAATAAAATAATGATTATTCCAAGAAGAGGAAAAAAATAAGAGCAGGAAGTAGATTTCAGAGTGTCTAGAATGGAGAGCTCCAAAGCAGACCGAGACTCACGTCCGGGCGGTGCCGCTGATGAGACCCTGCTGGCTGTGTGCACGCGGGCCAGCAGAAACCATCCTGGTGCCTAATTTACATTATCAATATTCAGCTTGTTTCGATCAGACTACTGGGCTCTTCAAGGATACTGACTACCAGCATTGGGTTCTCCAACCAAATGTAGAATTTATAAAATGTCACATATTATCCAGCAAATAATTAATCTAGTTTTCTAGTTGTAAAAACAAACAGCAGTAAAACACACCTAAGATCCCAAGGAAAGACATATGTACTTGAAGACATCAGAAGTGTCTTCAAGTGAGACTAGAACTGATCGAGTCCGCCCTGTAACCCCAACCTCCTACATGTGATGCTGGGTCCTGAGTAGGAAGCACCGAACAAGGCTTAGGGTAATGTAAAAGCCATGCCTTATTAACTCCTGGACATTTCATTTCTTGGTCATAAATCCTATTAACTTGTATTACAAACTGCCATCAAACTTGGAGAAGAAAGATAATTTATGCTCAGTGTGTGGAAGTTAATGTTTCTGTACTCCTGAGAAGCACGGGACCGGAAAATGAGAAAACGTGTATGTGGATCCCGGGGCTGCTCACAGCCTGCCTGGGCAGCATACTAAACACACCCCCAGCGTGGGTGTGCCAGGGAGCACAGCTTGGCTAGCTGGGACATCAGCGACACTCATGTCCACAAGGTCTCGCCTCTGCTCCCAAAAGGCTCCCGCTCAGGAAGGCAATCGTATCTCATCAAGACACCCTTGTGGAAGTAAAAGAGGAGTGTGTGGGTTTAAGGGAGGAGTCCATATGCATCCTATTTTTAACGTTCCATTTCCACATGGAAAACGGACCATTTCCTTCCAAAGTAAGTGCTATCTACTGAAATTTTCACTCAATGACATTCTGACCTGCAGGACTAGAATATGCCAAGGTACGATACAGAACACTTACATGCTAACAGCTTGATCATTCTCATGTAGGCCTGGAATTACAGTATTGGATCTGTTTTATAATGTAATTTATAACTTATGAAAATAAATCTCAGAAAGTGGACTGAAAAGAGAACATAAATATTAGCCTGGGACACACTAAGTGACTTGTATGACTAATTTAATACTACTCAATGAAAGATGATTATTTATGCAACCTAGTCACATGAGAGTTGCACTTGTAGAATCAAAAGAAACAAAAAACGTCTCGGAAACACTTCAATTCTGCCATTTAAGATTGTTGTGGCCAATCAACATCCATGTAGTAGGTGCAATACAAGTTCTCTCAGGCATTACAGCATGAAAGAACTTACCAAATAGTTTCTGTAAGATTAAAACTTGTTCTTCTTGCTGATACAGTTCAGGTAATCTATATTATAAATATCTACATTATAAAAAATTCGGAGCCATTGTTCTTACACCTTTAACATTTATATTCAATATACCATTTGTAATGTGCCTTAGCAAAACTGAATGGTATCACATTTAATAACTTTATGTCAAAAGATGATGATGTTTAGATTGTCACGATTGTTCGCAAAATTAAAAAGTTATTTATCATTTGGGGACACATCTATTCTGCATCCAAGACTGATGATATTTGAAAAGGATATTGTGGAGGATCTATTTGCCTGCCTGTCTGTCTCTCTATCTAGATACTCACTGTATTTACCTCCCATTCATTCATCTCCCCCTCCCCCGGCCACTCAGTTACACAGTCCCACGCATGATTATGAAGCTATATGCCATGGCTAGTTTTAAGGCTCACCATCTGCAGCTTAGTACATTAACCCCACGAAGGAGGACACACAGTATCATGGAAGAGGCGATCAGTCAAAACCATTTCTGTGCAGCTATGTGATCTGCCTTGCTTTCTGCACGGTAGTGTTGTGTGGCACAAGTAAGAACGTTCTTGTAAAGGCCTCAAAATGGGCCGGAGGGTTAGCTCAGTGGTTCCGGCGCCTGCCTCGCAAGCGTTAAGGACCTGAGTTCAATCCCCGGTTACCACATATAATGCCGGGCGTGGTGGCTCACGCCTGTCATCCCAGCACTCGGGAGGCAGAGACGGGAGGATTGCTGAGTTCGCGGCGGCTTGCCTGGGCACCATAGTGAGCTCAGGGCCAGCCT